>CAIGRP010124445.1:0-22044 GCA_903798385.1 Fraxinus cuspidata | reverse complement strand
TTTATTTTAAATTGATAAAATATATTAACACATATAGTAAGAATTACCTCATACTTTTCGTCGAACTCACAACTTAGAAGACTTTACTACCAAACAAACACATGAACAAATATTAAGAGATATTTAATTTTAGTTCACTAAAAATACAACTAATATAAAATGGAAAATTAGGGCCAAACTTCTTAATCTTTCTCGTCGATAATTTAAAATAGGAGGGCAATTCTTGCTTTAAGTCTATTGAAATCTACATACGAGCTCTTCATTGCCTATTTATGTCAAATGATGGTTTGAGAAAAATTTTCATAAAGTTATTTTTCTTCCAAAATCATTTTCAACATGAAACTCAAAAAATTTTCCTACTTCAAACTCCCACGTTCTCTCAAAAATATCATTTTTCACTTGTAAACATTTTCTCCCAAACAAGCTTTAAAAATTATTCACTAAGGCCCTGTTTGATAGGAAGATTTTTTCATGAAAGTTGGAAATTATTTTTCATTTTCCACATTTTAGGCTGTTTGATAGGAAATTTTTTTTAGGCAATTGGTTTTCCAACTTACACCTCACATGACCTCATTTTCCACATTTTCCTTAAATTGGTTTTCCCACGAGTTTGGTGGTTTTTGGTTTTCTAGGCATTTTATTTTTTTGACAATTGAAACAAATTTTATCCTTTTAATGGACAGTTTTTATGGAAAACAAATCCGAACGAACACCAAAAAATTCAAAATTTTAACATTTTTCAGGTTGAAAATTATATCAATCAAACACAATTAATTGATATTTTTTAGAAAAATAAGTTTTAGACAATTGAATTCCCTGAAATTTATTTTATTCTTGCAATCTAACCGAAAATTGAGTGGAACACAAAACCAACCCTGGGTTTATGAAGGGGCAATATTGACATTTGCATCAACGACAACAGCGACAGCAGCAGGAACTCCAATAACAACAAGAACAATAATATTATCAATAAAATTAATAAAATAAATCATAAATTTAAGTATAAAGCAAAAGTGATTTTTATTCCAAGTCCTAAACGTTCTTCACCTCTCTCAGATTCTTTCTTCTTAATCTTCTGCACAATTTTATATACACCATTACACGCAAATAGAAGTAAAGGAGAGCGAAAATTGAATTCGCAGCAATGCAGGTAAGATTGTGAATAATCATGATTTTTTTTACTTATTGAGGGGAATTATTTTTGCTAAAATTTGTTGTTTGTTATCTAATTATGGTAGACAAGAACCGTAGAAGTACTGCGCATATCAGATCTAGCAAGTGAGAGGGAAATCCACGAGTTTTTCTCTTTTTCTGGTGAAATTGAAAACATTGAGATCCGCAGGCACGTTGTTAATTTTCTTTACCATTCAGAGATTTATTGTATTATAATTTATTCATACGTGTGAGTAATATTGATAGTACTGATTTTTGAATATTTGCAGAGAGCCTGGGCAGTCAAAGACTGCATTTGTGACTTTTAAAGATCCAAAAGCCCTCGAAATTGCTCTGTTGTTGTCGGTAATTTCCTGGGCTCTTTACTCTTTTTTTTTTTTACTTGTTAATAGTAGTTTAGCAATTTATGATTTTTTGTTTAATTTTTGGGATAGGCAGCGCGGAGTGTGTGCAGAATAGGATGTAGTTGTTCTCCGAGAATTTAATAGTTTTTGGTTTTATTAATGCTGATTGCATAAATAAAAATTGTTAGAAAATTTGTTTTGCCGTGCTCACTGATTAAATTAGGAGTACTATGGCAGATAATAATAAGTTGAGTTGCAAGACCTTATTATTGTGAAACTCTTTAAGTAGAAGGATGTTTAAAATACAGAATGGGTTACACAATTCAATATACATACAGCAATTTATAGAAGTGTTTAATTTCAACTCCAGATCTTTTACATTTTCGAAAAATAAGTGGAAAGTCATGTATAAAGAGGGATAAGATGTATTTGTGTTTCAGATTAGATGAAAATTATTTATCCAAGATTTCGAGTTCAAATCACTGGTCCAGAGAAAATGAATAAGATCCTCAGGAAGCAAAGCTAAAGTGAGGGAGTTCAGATTAGAAGAATTCAGCTGGATATTCGAGAGACAAAAACTTGTTAGTTTGAATAGTGCATTGGAACTATTGTTGTAGCTGAAACGGCGGATTCCCATGTCTTGCAACTTCAATCTGTTTTTATCTGGTCTTGGTATCTAGCTATCGTTTTTTGGTCATTCTGCTGCTCTTTGCATTTGAAATGGAAGCATGCAGCGATATAAAGTATCCTCATTGGGAATTGGTACGTTATTGGTACCAGTTGTGAACTAACAATTAACAAAGCACATTACTCTGGTGCATTGCTACCTAAGGGTAACCATAAGTGTTGGGAAGATGCCACTGATATTCCTCACTGTATCTAGGGCTAGTCCCTCCCTAATATGTTAGTGTAGAAGCTACTATCGGTTAAAATTTTCATGGCATTATAAATTTGACAACCCAACATATATCATCTGAAATCTTCATTCCGTTGATCGAAATGGAATTTTGGTAATGTTTGCATCTTGTATGCTTGAACATGTGATTCTAGAGATTAAAACACTACAATTTGTGTGCATTTGCAGGGAGCAACTATTGTGGACCAGATTGTTACTATATTACCTGCAGAAAACTACATACCACAGCCTGTGGATCAGGTAAACTATGTATAATTTCAAAAGTTCCCCCCCCCCCAAATACCATCTATTAAATCTAAAGTGATGCTGTGTATTCAGGAAGCAATGGTTGTTGACAGTGCCTTGAGCATGTCTCAGGAAAATACTTCTCCAGTAGCTGAGGTAATAAAAAATAATGAATGGATCTTATGTCTCAATTAATTAGCAATATGGGATATCTTTTGATTGACAAATTGTAACTAGTAAATGATGGAAGGAAGTAGGAAGTAGGCAAAATATTCTTATATCCATACTTGTAATGGTTGATGGTGAAAGATAATTAAGCTCATATCTCTCTTAAGGCTCAGAATATTGATATCTCATTGTTGCAATTCTCTATCTCTGATACCAGGGAAAAATGAGTCCAATTAATGGGAGCTTATATGTTAGTAAAGCTCAAGATGTTGTATCGAGTATGATTGCAAAAGGTTTAGCTCTCAGACAAGATGCCATGAATAAGGCCAAAGCATTTGATGAGAAGCATCAGCTGACAGCCAATGCATCTGCTCGAGTGAATTCTTTTGACCGCAGAGTTAAGCTGACAGAAAAACTCACTGTTGGAATTACAGTGGTAAATGAGAAAGTTAAATCTGTGGATCAAAGATTTCAAGTGTCTGATAAAACTGTAGCAGCTCTAATGGCGGCGGAGAGGAAATTAAATGACACTGGATCAGCTGTCAAATCGAGCAGGTTTGGAATTCTTCCCCGTGTTAGTGCGTTCTGTAATTTTTCTTTGTGTTTGTCCCTGTCTTTGACTAAGAAAGCAATTCCCTATTCATTATATTTTAGTTTTTCTATCACACATCATGCCATATATCTGGACGGGTCCATGCTTAATATGTTGGCTTTTGATTTCAATGTAAACAAGAAAGTTTTTAGACGAGAAATCTCTACATTTTTTGTCTCTCTTTTTCAACACGAGGACAAAGTGCTCTGTCTATTAGGTTTTTAGCTGCACTGTAAAATTGTGAAGCAGGAATTTGTGGAACAGTGACAGTTGGCTTGGTGTAGGCCCCCCAAATCTAGGCTGGCAACTAGAATGCATAATTTTTCAATTTTTTTTTTTTGGTTAAAACCTATGAAATTGACTATTTGGAATGATCAGGTATGTGACTTCTGGAGCAGCTTGGCTGAATGGTGCTTTCAGTAAAGTAGCAAAGGCGGGACAAGTAGCTGGTACAAAAACTAAAGAGAAGTGGAATTTGGCGTTATCTAATTTGACTGCAAAGGTTTGGGTTCTAGCCCACTTTTTGTTTGATTATTGTGAAGATTGCTGTGGTAATAAATGAATGGAAATAAGAGCAGAATAGGAATTTTGGAGGATGCATAAAAGCTTTAGCCTCTGTTTGTGTAAAATTAAAATACTAAAAAGTTACCTTTTCTATTCAATCAAAGTCAAATATTAATTTTAACCGCACATTCACAACTACTATGCATTTATTAATTACGCATTTCGTGGGACCATATATTATTCCTCCTAAAAAGTTACTAATAATTATACCCCGAACGCTCCCTTAGATTTATTGTAGTGCCTGATTACATAACTTGGTTTTAATCCTCTTTCATCTATAAATACATTGACCAAACTGAACCATTAATTTAATGTTAGTTTATCTATTTACAATTGTGGCCAATCATTCAGCCATGAAACCTTTTTGCTGGCATGGCAATGAATTTGTTCCTTATTCTGGAAAGGAGAAAAAAAAGGTTTGGCGTGCAGGTCATCTTTTTTCCTTTTCAATATAACTCTTAATATAAAGGGGCACATATGTTTTATCAGGACAAAGAAAGCACATGATTACACTGTAGTTATAGCTAAACCGTAGAACATTGTTATTTTCTTATCCATAAATAAAAAATGCTTTTTTCTTATCAATAAATCGCAGAACACATTACTTTCTAGCCAAGTCAGCCTGTTCTTTCTCTTTGGTAGATAATACTTCTCAGATGCTGCCAAACAATAACAAATTCATCCATTACTCAAAAAACTCAATAAGTAGTTCTGTAATTATCCTAATTTTGTATGCAGCACACTTTTATTTATGTACTAATTTGCTTCTCATGGATTTATCTACAAAAGCATATTCTTCATATCTAAGGGAAAAAAACTTGTTTCTTATTTTTGTTTTTCGAAAACAGACATTGTTACTAATGACTACTATTATTTTTGTTGCAAGTTATTTCTATTACCTAGTACACATGTCATTTGTTTGAATTTAAGATTTTATGTTTTGTTAATTTGATTTTGTCGAGACGTGTGACCTTAGCCACCAATGTCCTGTAGTCATCCCCATATCTGTCTGCAGTTCAAACAAGTCGCGTAGTGCACATCTATTTTAGTGCTAGGTACAAAGTTACCTTCTACTCCTGTTGACTTGAATGTACCAATTCATTCTTTCATGTCGTTTTTGCATGTGCAGGATCGTCCTATAGCTGCATAAAACCAGACGCTTGAAGCCACATAAACATGCTTGCTCTTAGTCCAACGGTCTGTTTGAGATTGATTTAGCATTGATTGGACAACGTAGTACAATTCTCTGTCAATAAACCCGCTAAATTGATTGTATTCTACCTACAATTCATTTTATTATTTTGATTTGTTTGATTTTGCTTTCCAAAAATAGTCTGGTGTGCCTTGCTGCTTTGTAACTTGTCAGGGTGTGATGATGTTTTGCAATAGAGGAAAATGAATTTGTATTGGCATTGCATTAATCTTGCTGCAGTCCAACACTCAAAATTGTGTAGTTATGGGGAACGTAATGGTCCAAAAACATTATATTCCTTTGTTTCGCTCAATTATTCCTGCACATGGGAATGCATCAAGTACCAAGGGCTCAAACCATAAGAGACGACTCTAGGTGAACGTCTCTCTTTGGTAAACCTACTAGTTTTGGCAAGATCAACAGGAGAAGTGGGGTTACTCAACTAACCTAGAGCTACTGGTCTACAAACCCTATTTTATAATGACAAGATTATCATGTTATCTGTTATAAGATCGCAGTTCTATCAAGATCTGGCCTTGTCGACTGAGAATATTTTGGGAAAATACTTGACAGTTATTTGCAGTGCATGTGCGTCTAGATTGCTTAAATTAAGGTTTGCTTTATTTTTGTATTATTAGTTGGCATCGAATTGTCACTTTGTACAGGACAAGAACAGGGTTTCTTTAAACATTGGCGATTTCTTTAAAGCCAGTTATGTCAATTAAATCATATGATATTAACGTTTCTTGTGTTTGACAAGAAATTCGTATCACTTGTATCTAAATGACATTGGATTATTCTATTGTGAAGCCTGTAGGAGTCAAACTATACAAGTTACAATAATATTGCAGCTATTGGTTTTCGNACAAGAAATTCGTATCACTTGTATCTAAATGACATTGGATTATTCTATTGTGAAGCCTGTAGGAGTCAAACTATACAAGTTACAATAATATTGCAGCTATTGGTTTTCGTTTTTAGTTCCTAATTAATTAATTTTTTTTTTTTTTAAGAACTGGGCCGATACCTTCGGTTTCGGTTCGGAAGATTTGATACCGGTTAAAATGTCCATGCCTAGTATTGCTTTTTAGTGTTAATAAAAAGTTAAAAAGAGTTTTATGGATAGTGTCAATAGTAATTGTGAGTCATGTGAAATATGTGAATGAAAGAATGTTTAATTAGTTTAAATTATAATTTCGACTGGTGCTTAATGTGTTTTGACATTAAATTTTTGGGATAATTGCAGCAGTGGTCCAAAACCTTTGGATTTTTCGCAAACTTTACTCTAATATTCTGTCTGTGCCACCAATGTCCCAAACCTTTGAAAAAATAACACCCAGAGTCCAAAATGATAGCAAACGTTAATTGCACGGTTAGTTGACTTGGAAAAAGAAAAAGAATGGATATTTTGATCAGTTTAAATAGAGGTTTTTTCGTCATTTAAAATAATAAAAAATTATAAATTTTCCCACCCACCCAAAGCCCAAAAATACCAAGTCCACACCTGTTACTACCGACCACTTTAACTAAAAATTATTGTTATTACAATGCCGCACATCTCTTCCACATTCTTTAAAGTGGTAACGGTCGTTGTTCTCATCCTCCTCCAAGGAATACAGTCGTTGCTTTCCATTTTAACATTCAACGCCACCTATATATAAACACATTTCTGTATGTATATATACAGATTTGAATGTGTTAGATGGTGTTTGGCACTCACTAATTTTTTTTTTCAAATTTTTTTTTCTTAATTATAATCATAAATTTTTTAAATAAAATAATATTATATACAAAACTAAAACTTTTCATTACTTTTCAACCACACATTTTTCCGTCAATCACTATTCCAAATTATATAATTTCCCAAAAATGGGTGTCAAAACACATTGTACTCGACAACTTAAATCTTCAAAGACAAACACAAAACAAGAAACTTATGGGCTGTTATATTTGTGTTTCAGTTTTTTATTTTGAATTTTGTATTCACTTTAGGTTTTGTGTTTTTAGTGTCCATTTTGAGATTATTGAAAATGTGTTCTTTTTAGCATTTTAAAAAATTATTTTGAACACACCAAAAACTCGTTTTGAAAATTTTGATTTGATTATAATTGAAAACACAAAAAACGACAAATTTGTCGTTTTCTTTTTAAATTTTTAACTTGTTTTCAAAAACGCGTTTTTGAAAATGGAAAAGAGAACGTGTTTTCACTGTTTTAAAAAATCGAAAAAAGAAAACGATTTGAAAATGATAAAGAGAACGTGCCCTTAATTACGCATTTGAATAGTAGAAATGACTAGGAAAAACTATTTTTAAACTCATATTTGCATGGAAATCTTATCTTTAGCGATTTTTTATTCTCTTCAATCCCTCAGACAAACCTTTTACCTGACTCTACTCCCAAATGATTAACATTCAGTAGAAATTCAAATAAAATCTCTATGTGAAAAACCCAACACCATAACTTGGTTTATTGAAGCCTTTTCACTTTTCAACGATAGAGAGACTCAAGACATGATTGACAAAGCAGATCGATATTGTAAGTTAGTTCTTTTTTTTTCTAAATTTGTTAGGCATTGGTGGTTTTGGTGCTGTTTAGATTTGCTTAACATATTTATTGAAACCTTTTAATATAAAGAATTATTCTACAGTCACTTTCACCATCATTTCTTCAGAGATTCACCTGGTATTTTTGGGTTTTGGGTTTATTTGGGGGTGGGTAGTGGTAGGGTTGAGGTGAGCTGAGGTGGGTTGGGTTGGGGTGGGCGAAGAAGACGAAGTTGGTGAGTGGGGGAAATTTATATATTTTTAATTATTTTAAATGACGAAAAAGCTCCTATTTAAATTTATTAAAATATCCAATTTTTTCATTTTTCAAGTTAACTAACGGTGGAATTAACGTTTATGGTCATTTTGGATTTCACGTGCTAAGTTTTCAAATGTTTGGGACCGTTGGTTGTATAAACTAAAGGTTACGATAAAGTCTGAGAAAAATTCAAAAGGTTTGTTTGTTGCTGCAATTATTCCTTAAATTTTGATACGTATTGGAAACAAATTGGTCGACAAAGACTGGAATTTCAGTTGATTTTTCTCATTCCGATTTTATTTCATTTTTTTAGATGAGTTTGGTAGGACCGTTGAGACTTACTTTTTAAACTTTCGATATGCTCGTTATTATTATCAAATCTTTATTCCTAACTTTTTAGGCAAATATATAAAGAATTTCTGCCAAATCTTTTCTCAGCGAACCGCTCCTAGATATGATCCTTATGAATAAAAAGGGTGATATCAAATTTATTGCTCATTTTGGTAAAATTGGCTGAAATTTACAAATTTTCAATTGATAAAAAGTTAATTTTAACCATATATTTTATGAATCTACGTCTTTTATTCGTTCAAATTACACATTTCATTAATTTTTATCGACGCTTTATCTAAACAACCTCTTAATGAGATTTTTTTTTATTTAAGTAACTATAAAAATAAAATGATGATATTCTAATTACAAATAATGCTATTCAGCACTACACGTGTCAAACACAAATGCAAGAAATTAAATAATAAGACTCACTTAAATGCAATATTACATTATTCATTTAATTAAATTTACTAAATATGATCATCTAAATTGATGCTCTAATACTATCGGTACTAAATAATATTATCCTTTAATTTGTCTTGCACGTGTGTTCTTTAGTTCAAGTCTGCTAATTAATTAATTGTACTCTTCGCTCACATGGCTGGCATCCTTTCATTGGAAGAACTACGTGGCCCAAATAATATTACACCCGAGAAGAAAGTAATTTCAGTCAGATTTTGAAATGAATAACTCAATTTTCGTGTCGCACAATATTTTTGATAAAGCAAACTTTTCTAGCCCAGACAAATTAATTTTGAAAAAAATATTCAAATATATTTAAAAATATTTTCTTAACTTTTGACTATTCAAAAATCTTACCCAACGAACCAATAGTATTTTGCACGACGATTGAAGTTTTTATAACTATATAGTTTTGAGCTATAGAAATGTATTTGGATTTATTAACAGTCAATTTCTTATAATAACAATTATTTTGAGAGTACGTTGAATCTTATTATTGTGTGCTCCCCTTTTTACTGAATCGCCATTTTAGACTAGCAATTTATTTTTATGATCGAGACTTGTTCAAATGAAGGCTCTGCAAAATCATAAGTCGCCTGACGTCGTTGAATTAATTAGTTCGAATAATTTTTATTTTTATTTTTTCAATTTTGATACCCAATCCAACAAAAAAGATAGCATATTTTAGATTCCTCAAAAATATACCTTCCTCAAATTCGAAAGCAAGAAAATTTACCGCAAAGCCCAAAAAAGAACAATTTTTAAAATTCATCTTGTCTCCACGTGTCAACATTTCAGTTCCACCACGTGTCAACAAGGCAGATCGGAGAAACCGTGGCCGCAGACCATTTGACCCCCAGACCCATATCCTTCGCTGGTCAATTCCGAGAAAATCTAAGGGTATTTTCGTCCTTTAAAATTTCCCAACATCATCTTTCAAAAGGCGCTGCAATGGGTTCTTTTAGGGTATATTCTTTCTTCTTTCTTCTTTTTTTTCTCTCTCTAAAATTAATATGTAACTGATCACCTATACATATACAAAGATACATACCGGTTTTTACATTTAGATAGATAGAGTGGGGAGCAGTTTGCTAAATTTGCAAGATTTTTTTTTTCTTAATTTACATTCTTAGGTCATGCATTGATTCGTCGTCTCAAGTGGTTGAATTTCCTCCAGAAATCCAAGGTGATTCTTTTTTTTTTTTTAATTCAGTTATTTCTTATGTATCTTTTTTTTTTTTTTTGGGTAGGATTTCTATGTGTTTATGTGTTTTTTAAGCTATCAATTTAGTTGGGGGTAGGTTTCGGGTTGGTGTCTGTTTCAATGATTTCTAGGAATCTAAATTAAATGGTATTCTTGATTGCAATTCACACTTGAGTTTATTACGGTTTGTGATTATTCTTTTCGTTTTTAACACGGGTATGGACGTCAGTTATGAACATTTGATGCTCAGAGACTAGATCTTCTTGTGTAATTTCATCATTTTGGATGTCGAGAATGCAAAATTGTGCTTTACAATTTTTTCATTCACTTCTATGATTTCTTAATCCGATTGAACTGGAGATCGGACAGCGCATTCTTTTTGATTTATAATTTTCAAAGTGAATTGGAAATCAGTCCAATATGGTAAATTCTACATTTTGAATCTTAATGTAGTTTGAGAGTGCCTCCTTGCTTCTGCCAACTTGCTGATCTTAGTCGCATCAATTAATTCTTTGATTTGTATTTTGAAGCTCTACTATATACGCTTTAAGGATTTAGAAATGGAAAAATATTATATCTGTGTGTGGACTTCCATTATGCAGTCATTTTTCGGGAGAATTTGTAGTAAAACTATGAAATTGCTTCTTTTGTGAATGCATTTTGGTACTTCGAGTGTTTTTTATTAAAAATATAACTTCACGTACTAACTGAAGGCTCAATAATGCAGAAATCTCTGTTCGCTTGTTCTTCAATGTCTTTCTGAGATCATGGTGCAAACGTGGATAATGGCTGCTTGTTATGTTATTTATTTGAGGTGAAAATGGTTGATGGAGGTGCCTTCTGGATTGGCTAGTCCTCTGCTTTATAACTCTTTTAGATTGTCCCCATATCCACATCGATTTCTCAGCATCACCTGAAAATTGGTTCTATTCAAGCTATTTCTGATAACATATAGTAGGTGGATATATTAATTGCAAGTTCAGGAACTAAAAATTCGCTTACATAGTTGGATGGAGGAGTTAATTTTGCCTCCATGTCAGAAGCAGAACATTCACACTCCTAGAAGATGTGTACCAAGTGGAAAAGATCTATGGGGCGCTGTGCGAGAGGGGTCTGTGTCTGATGTAGACTCAACATTGGCATTGCTGAAGAAAAACGGGGGAAACGTCAATGCAAGGAATTCATTTGGTCTCACACTTCTTCATATTGCAACCTGGAGAAATCACATACCTATTGTTAGAAGGCTGCTTGCGGCTGGTGCAGACCCGAATGCGAGGGTATGCTAAACCCTCTGATCCTTTTACTTTTCCACGCTTTCCATTTTTAAGTTTCCTCAATACCTAATTGTTTTTTTAAGCTGTCAGTTAGAAATTGTGGGGTTTTATTCTGTCTTTCAGATATTGATGTTTTTATTTTTTTATCTTTTATGTTAGGCACAAAATTCAATGGTTTTGTGCAGAAACATGCTAAAATATTGGAAAGAGCAGAAAGAAATATAACCTTACTAGGTTTCTAAGTGCAAATAATATAGTCCCACTTGATTGTTCAACTTGAACATGTTTTTGACGTTTATCATGATAACATCCTTGAACAAATAAAATGTTGTGTTAGTTAATAGGAATGTTGAAATTTGGAACGTTCTATAAGTTTTCCTGACAGTGGAAATGCTTTATCTGGTACAGAGTTGAAGAGAGCCTTGAGAGACACACTACTTTGATCTCTTTGTGGTCTCGTTTTAAATTACTACTTATTGTTTTGATTTAAACTATCAAATAACATAAAAATCTGGTCGCAAAATTGTAAATTTAGGCCATATTCCAATCGCACTATGTTTAGGTTCTGGTTGTTGGGCCCTCTCAGAACTATCGCGTGACTAATTGAAGTTTCTTGATTAGTTCCTTCTTGTAACTGTTTATCCTTTTTCCAAGCTATATTAATTTCTGCTCCCTGAAAATATCTGAGTCTTCTTCCTTTTCTTGATAGTCATATTGGAAATTTCTGTTGTAAAATGCTTTATCCTTGTTACCCTTTGTCAAGAGGACAGAATATGCATTGCTAGTTTCTGTCTTCCTATCTTCTAATGGTATTTTGAATGACAATTTGATTAGTTGGCAATGTTCTTATATGATTGTGCTAATTACCTTTTATGTTTTGGTTAGAATTTTATTCTATAAGAATCTAAGAACAAGAAAAAAGAATCTTTCATATGGTTTGTCTTTCTAATTTTCCCAGTAACAGCTGTGGCCACCAACTACTGCCTTGTGACCACAGATTTATATATTCAAGTTTATTCATGATATTTTCGTGTAATGCGTGCCCGTATTCCTAGTAGTTTTTTGATTGTGCGTTTTCCTTGCTTTTCCTGAATGATTTGTTAACAAACTGTTGTCTTTGAAGAATTTCTAGGATAAATCATTTCAAATAGCACGAAATGTTTCTGTTTAAAGATGCCTGTTTTGGTGGGAGATGACAAGGGCTTTAACCATCTGTGATGCTTGAAAATCTTGTTCAGGTTTCTTAATGCAGAGCATGTTTCATTCTTTCTGAATATCTG
Source organism: Fraxinus cuspidata (assembly GCA_903798385.1). Taxonomy (NCBI): domain Eukaryota; kingdom Viridiplantae; phylum Streptophyta; class Magnoliopsida; order Lamiales; family Oleaceae; genus Fraxinus; species Fraxinus cuspidata. The sequence continues at coordinate 9,513 of CAIGRP010124445.1, read as the reverse complement.
TTGATTTTCATTTTCAGGATGGTGAATCAGGATGGAGCAGCCTTCACAGAGCTCTTCATTTTGGTCATCTTGCAGTTGCTTGCGTTCTTCTTCAGTCTGGTGCTTCTATCACACTGGAAGACTTGAAATCCAGAACACCGATTGATCTCCTCTCTGGGCCCGTGATGCAGGCTGTTGGGAAGGCTAACAGTTCAGGTAGTTGTGTTTAGCTGCTGTAGATAACTGTGAAGTAGTTGAGAGCAGCTTTTAAAACCATATTCTGTTTGTTCAGTCGCCACCGAGGTTTTCAGCTGGGGGAGTGGTGTCAATTATCAACTTGGAACTGGAAATGCTCACATTCAGAAATTACCATGCAAAGTTGATTCACTTCATGGATCATTCATTAAATTAGTCTCTGCTTCAAAGTTCCACAGTGTGGCTGTTAGTGCACGTGGAGAAGTCTACACCTGGGGATTTGGAAGGGGTGGCCGTCTTGGGCATCCCGACTTTGATATACACAGGTAAATGACTCACTTTAGCCATTTTCAGCTATTTACAGGGAAAAATGATACTTTAGCCTTGTTTACTGAAGAAAATCTAGAAATTTAAGGAGAACTTGCAACCAACAATGCCTTTGGCTTAATGATTCTGAGAGTCACTTTAGACATTTTCAGGCAGTTACTGGAAAAAAGATACTTTAGCTCTGTTTACTGAAGAAAATCTTGAAATCTAAGGAGAACTTGTAACCAACAATGATTTTGGCTTAATGATTCTGATTGCATTCCTTTTCTTTTTTAAGTCTTTTAAGATTTGGCTCTCATCATCATGCTATAATTGAACTCATTTACTCTGAAGTGTATTGGTGTCAGTGGACTTCTATAAAAGGTTATATTTCGGGTTTCATTTTGTCTGCTCCACCCCCCTTTGGCTCTCTTCTGTGGGTTTTTAGAAGGGAGTGTTAAAAAGAAAAATATGCCTATCTCCGAAGTTTGTCTCATTATATTAACTTTATTCGGGAGAATTTGTGTCCAAGAAAAAAAAAAGGATTCCTCTTACCTGACTCTCTGTTGTATTGAAGTAGGAGATTGATCTAGTTTTTTAAAATCTTAGAGTGGGTTACACAAGTCAGTTTCACCAGTTATAGACATGTCCATCAGTCAAAAGTAAAAATATATACCTAAAAAAATGGAGAGTGCTTGAATTATTTTTCTTTGGATTTTCTGGTGTAATTTCTTTTAATGATTTCTATTTTTGCAGTGGTCAAGCTGCAGTCATAACTCCACGTCAAGTGACTTCAGGTTTAGGTTCACGCCGGGTAAAGGCAGTTGCTGCAGCTAAACATCACACTGTTGTTGCAACAGAGGGTGGGGAGGTTTTTACATGGGGTTCTAATAGAGGTAAAATTGCATTGGTTTTATTGTCTTGTTCATGTTAGCCTCTGCAGTTCATGTTCTAAAAGTATTCACGTTCTTGTTCGTTAATCAGGCTGAATGGGAAATGGAGTAGTCCTACAAGTAGCTGCATTTTAGTTGCTTTTTCCTTTTAGTTATGTAGTGCAACATGGAATTGGTGGAACGACACAACTCTGCTTACTGCAGTTAATATTGTATACCGTCTTTATGGTTTTAACTGTGTTGTCTCTTTTCTAAATAATATGTTGTAGAGGGCCAACTTGGCTATACTTCTGTTGACACCCAGCCCACACCACGGAGAGTGAGTTCCTTGAGGTCAAGAATAGTTTCTGTTGCTGCAGCAAACAAACACACTGCTGTAGTTTCAGAGGCAGGTGAGGTTTATACATGGGGTTGCAATAAAGAGGGCCAGCTTGGTTATGGCACCTCTAACTCAGCGTCAAACTACATCCCTAGAGTGGTTGAATATCTTAAGGGCAAAGTTCTAACTGGAGTTGCTGCGGCTAAGTGTCACACTATTGTTCTAGGATCTGATGGAGAGGTATGTCAAAAACGATCATCTACAACTCTTGTTATATGTAATAAGATGACAAATATTCTTAGCATATGGTTATTGTTGTTGATCTCTGTCATCTGGCAGGTGTTCACTTGGGGCCACCGGCTTGTTACTCCGAGACGTGTAGTCATTGCGAGAAATATTAAAAAAGTTGGGAATACTACATTGAAGTTCCATCGTAAGGAACGCCCTAATGTAGTTTCTGTAGCTGCTGGGATGACACACAGCATGGCTCTTACAGATGATGGTGCATTGTTCTTCTGGGTGTCCTCCGATCCTGATCTTCGATGTCGGCAGGTTTAGTTTATTTTACTTTATGAAGTGTCGCTTTCCTTTATTGGAATTTCCGTACTGAACATGTTAGTATTTTGTGTTTATATAGTTATATTCACCGTGTGGGGGGAACATTGTTAGCATATCTGCTGGGAAGTACTGGTTTGGTGCTGTCACTGTTACTGGTGATGTTTACATGTGGGATGGAAAGAAAGGAAAAGATGCACCACCTGCTCTGACTCGGTTGCACGGAGTGAAGAAAGCAACTTCGGTTTCAGTTGGAGAGACACATCTATTGATAGTTACTTCTCTCTATCATCCTGGCTTTCTTCCTAGTGTAGTTAGCGGTGTTCAGAAGCTAAAAGTTCAGGATGAATTAGATGAACTGCTTGAAGGTCTTGCATTCAGCGATTTGGAATCTGAGGAAGTCTCCTCTACTGTAGAAAAGGTTGAAATTACGAATTGTGCAGTGCCAAGTTCAAGAAACTTTACTGTGAACAGGACAGCTCCAAGTTTGAAAAGCTTCTGTGAGAAAATGGCAGCAGAGCATTTGGTAGAGCCACGGAATTCTATACAACTGCTAGAAATTGCAGATTCACTTGGAGCAGATGATCTCAGAAAACATTGTGAGGTATACTTCAAACCCAACTCATATTGTTAATCACCTTATAGTGCTAATCACCTTATAGTGCTAAATATGGAGAAAATCTCTGGACTCAATTCATCTTTTCAGTTTTTGGATTCTTGTTGAACATGATAAAAAATCTAGCTCCACTGATTCTTTTAATTTTGTTCTTCAATTTCGGAGAAATTGCAGGGAAGTCGTAGTAAGTTGGTTCCAACGTTTATTTATTGGTAGATTGGTTCCCTACCTTTCAAGTTTGTAGCTTCTTGGTCCCCAGCGGAGGATTTTGATCCACTTGTTTGTTAAAAAGATGATATTGTTGAAAAGACTTGTAATATTATTTTCAATGATATGAAAAGAAAAAAGATAAAAAGAAAATGTAAGAAAATATCAAAAATAAACTTACTCTCCCTAGCTAACGTTTGCTGTCTCACTCCCAAGTTGCTCATCGTAGACCGTGCAGATGCAATAATTGTCCTTTTTTTTTATTTATTTATCGAAATCAAGGGGTTATCTATTTTACCCCTCAAAAAGTTCAAATTTGTTGGACAAGTGAGAGTCATGTGCTTTAACGATGGCCACTTGGATTGAAACCATCCACTGAGGACAAAGATGTACAAACTTGAAAAGGTTGGAGACTCATGCCAAGAAAATAATTATTGAGATACCATTGCCAAATTTAAAAGGCCATGGACTTCCACTGCAATTTACCCACTCAAAATGCTCTTACTTTCTATCTCGAGGAATGTGCATTCAGAGCTCGTTGAGTTACTTTCAAGTAACTTCAATTTTACTCATTTTATGTATGAGTAGTGTTTCATTTTTTTTCTTGTAACTTATAAAAGGAGTTTAAATGTTACATTTGAGAAATTGGCATCACTGTATATTATATAATGTAGCTATGGATTACTATATTTCATTTAATTTTGTTAAAATATTTTAGTAAGTTGGGATGTTATTGAATTTAATAATCAATACATAAAAATCAATTTAACAAATTTTTATGTAAAGAAGCTCATTATTAAAAAACCAATAGAATACTATCTTTCATCCAAGTTTTATAAACTATATTTAGAATTGGAACATTTTAAATTCACATATTGATATCTTAACTGAAGTTGAAGACTTGCTAATGTATCTTTTTATTGTTGAAGTTAAAAAATGCGTACATATCTAATGTTAAAGTTATTTACAGACCGATGAAAACTAATTATCAGCAAAATTATTAAATTGTCTTATTAGATATTAGAACATATTTTAATAACAAACTGTAATTATAAGAAATAGTTATTATGCAAACAATATCTCCAAATTGCCAATACTTGAATCATAATTTTTGCCTTTAAACTTATTTATCATTTTTGATTTTTTGAAATCGTTATATTTATTATATATTTACTATTTCAAAAATTTGAATTTAGTAACAATATTTTAATATTTTGTGATATTAGGTTAGGATGTGGGTTGTAATATTTTAGGCATTTTCTTCGGTCTGTAGCTTCCTTTGTCTGTAGGAAACTCAGTAGCTACTTACGGTAAAATTTTACAGTATTAAATACTAAAAATTTTATTGGTCATCAAAACAAGTTACTTATCTTGACAATGACTTCTCTCTTATTGTCTAATTAAGTAAATCTTTACAAATAAGTTAGAAAAAAATGGAAAGTTATGCAAACATGTCCAAAATAAGAAGTTACTTATAAGTTTGACTTATAACCTCTGATAAATGCTCTAATTAGCTTGTAGCAAGCTGGTAGTTATTAAAATATGATACATGTATACTGTGTTATATGTGGCAAGGTTGACAATTTATACACACATGTCACACCCCCTCTGCACGATGTTCTCATTGCACACCTGCATATGTATACCGCAAAGTATGTGGCAAGGTTGACAATTTATAAAGACAGTTACACCCCTTCTTCACGATGTTTTCATTGCAAACCTGCACATTGCCATCTGTTGTACTAAAATAGAAGGACATTACGATGGTGAGTTGAAGACCCTGAGGGATTAGTAGCATGCCCATCGTCTCAGGGCACAAGCCATTTTCAGAAACTTGTTGTATCACTTGAGTCCACGCAAATTTCTTGGGCCTTCGCCGTTGCATGTTTATTTTGAGACGTGTCATAATTGCAGAAAGACCCTGTTGCTAAAGGAAATAACATTTCCTTTTAGTGATAATCATTATCATTCCTCTGGATTTATATCAAGTGCAATTTCACTTTTGTAAGCTAATAAAGTAATAATCATGATTCCTTTATACTGAAAGATGTTGAAAAATTGCTGCAGGATATTGCCATCCGGAACCTTGATTATATTCTTATGGTCTCAGCACAAGCTTTTGCCAGCACTTCATTGGATATTTTGGTGTGTCTTGAGAAACTGTTAGATATGAAGTCATCAGAACCATGGAGTTACCGTCGGCTTCCAACCCCCACTGCTACTTTTCCTGTCATTATCAATAGTGAAGACGAGGATAGTGAGAATGATTTACTTAGGACACGTGACCACATTACAAATAAACCAACCTTAAAAAATGAGGGAGTTCAGAAATCAGAGAGCTTTCTACAACGCTATGATGTTGCAAAGGAGGGCATTTCCAAACAAGTGCGAGCTTTGAGGAAAAAGTTGCAACAGATTGAGTTGCTTGAAGAGAAGTTGTCCAGAGGACACCCCCTCGATGACCAGCAAATTGTGAAACTTCAGATGAGGCCAGCATTGCAGAGCTCACTTTTTGAGCTTGGCGTGCCTACTGAAACAGTGCAGACGAAGGCATCTTCGTCCGTGGATGAAAAGGATAGTAAAAAGGGGATTTCTAGAAAGCAAAGGAGAAAGAGCATACAGAAGTTAGCACAAACTGATGAGGTGTCTAGCAGTTATGAAATAAATGCTGAATCAGACCCCATAAAGGCTTTCCTCGATATTGAAATTTCACAAGTCACAAACAAGGTAAGGATTTCATATATCATCTTTTGATGAACAAAAGTTCAGACCCCATAAAGGCTTTCCTCGATATTGAAATTTCACAAGTCACAAACAAGGTAAGGTTTTCATATATCATCTCTTGATGAACAAAAGTCAACATTCATCTACTATCTGGTGTCAGAAGGTGCATGTGCATTTATTTGAATTTGCTTGAGCTGAATATTTGTTGTGTGAGATTTATAACTTGAATAAAGCAAAACAAGTGAGCTGCTATGGCTGTTTTGTTGGGTTGGGCTTATTGCATGTTGGTATACATGAGAATTTTGGGAAGTTTTCGAAGTGGTTGGCATTATAATACTACCATTTATCAAATAAGTCAGAGGACTTCTAACTCTCTTTGTAGCATTGTTACTTTTTCAGAAAACCGTACCATTTATCAAATAAGTCGGAGGACTTCTAACTCTCTTTGTAGCATTGTTACTTTTTCAGAAAACCGTAGAGGGATGAATTAATAGTCACTACTAACAATAATATGTTACTCCAGTTAGCTTCTCATAACTAATTTCATTTTTCCAGCTCTAACGCATCATTTTATATCTGTTGGAAGTGTGTTTATAACACGATGTAGCTTATTCTAAAACTTTTTCCCAGAAAGGTTATGTAATAAAAAAAAATTGCCAAGTATTTGAGCTTTAATGCTACAGTTAATTTAATATGATTAAATGTGCCTGAATAGTGAACCTCTCTATTTATATTCTAGGAGAAAGATGCTCATATGGAGAGTGCTGAGGCCAGCAAAGAAACCAAAGTTTCTCAAATTTGCAATAAGAATGCAATTGCAGACATTTCGAAAAGTAAGACTGTGACTCCTGCTGCTTCCAAGAAAAAGAATAAAAAAGGTGGGCTCTCAATGTTCTTGAGTGGTGCCCTCGATGATGTGCCAAAAAGTGTTGCCCCTCCTCCAGTGATACCCAAAATTGAGGGTCCTGCTTGGGGTGGTGCTAAAATTTCAAAAGGATCTACTTCACTTCGCGATATACAGGATGAGCAGAGTAAAACCAAGGCAATTAATCCTGCATCAATTAAATATCAAGTCGAGGAGCTTGCTGATGGCTGTAATGTTGGAAAGCTCCAACTAAGTTCCTTTTTGTCTTCCACCCCGATTCCCATGGTCCCAGGAAGGACGACTCCGGCATCTGAGGGAGAAAGAAATACCCCTCCTTGGGCTGCATCAGGAACTCCACCTTCTCTTTCCCGTCCCTCTCTCAGGGACATCCAGTTGCAACAGGTGATTCTCTTCCTGTGTATACATGGAAACCTGAGAGACTGCTTATGGTTTTTACTTTTCACCTCTATATAAGTATCAGATGTGAAGGTAAGGAGTTATTTCATTTTCTGAGGTCTGAAATATTAATAATGCAGACATGGTCTCTGTGACATATTGATAATGCAGACATCTATGTATTTATTAAATGGGAAAGAATTCTAAATTCTAATCTTCTCTAAGTTAATTTTTTATTTTTCCATTGACTTTTAACGGTGGCTAATGCTTTTGTATCTGAGACTTGTGTTAGTTCCTCTTTGCCTGCATTGAACATACCGCTGTTAATTCGTTGAAATATACGTTTTCTTGCATTTTCGTTTGCTTATTAAGTGCATCTTCGTAACAACTTTGCTTCAGGGAAAACAGCAGCAGGGTATTTCTCATAGCCCAAAGACAAGAACCACTGGATTCTCTGTGATGAGTGGTCAAGGTTCACCATCAGAATCCGGGGGTGTGAATCGCTGGTTCAAACCAGAGATTGATGCACCGTCATCAATACTCTCAATTCAGATTGAGGAGGCGGCCATGAAGGACCTTAAACGTTTTTACAGCAGTGTTAGGATTGTAAATAATCAGTCATAGGGAGTTCAGCAGTAGTAAGTTCTTCATTTTCCTGCTTTTTAGGTAGGACTTTGCTGTCAGTTGACTGTACAGATAATCTCGGCATGCATCGTGTGTTTGTTTCCAAGGTAGTTTTCTGATTGCTGATCAGCTTTTACATGTATTTCACTCTAACGTTGTTCAACATAATTATCTTTGCATCACCAATGCTAGGAGGCATCAAGAATGGCTCCATGTTATGCAGTCTTGATTTCTTTTCAATCCTTCTGTAACTTGTAGAGTTGACAAATAAGCCATTTGATTCTTGTAATGTATAATAAAATCGAAGATACTTTTATCCGATGTCTGGCTATATGAAATTTTTACAGTTAATACATCTGAAAGCAATATTTTTCCATTTCTCAATTGGATACATGAGATGTAGTGCTTTTACGGGAGGTGGTTGTGCCTCTTGTTATGTTTCTGCAATGGGAATACGATAGTCTACAATCTAGCTTCTTTTGCTATTAATTCTCTGGGTTTTCATAACTGGGTCGATTGTATAATCATCCCATAGTGCTCTGATATTTCATTAATACAAGCTTTTATTTGATTCAAGAAAATAAAAATAAAATACTGTCTTACCACTCAACTATGAGAAAAAGATGATTTAGACAAAAGTAAATGAAAACGAGACATCTTACTGCTAAAGCGAAAGCTGTAGTATTAGTTACAATCCACGTTCATAGGCTGTAGTATTAGTGACAATCCACGTTCATAGTACCATGGCTTCTTTGATTTCAATGGCTATAACTAGTGTGGCCATTATGAGAGCGTGTCGATTCTGAAACAAGTTTTAAAGAACTCCGACGTGCCAACGTCAATCTATGAGAATTGAGAACTAAGCTCCTGTTTGGTTCAGATAAAAATAAGAATTTTAGTGATGGAACGTGTAATTGAAAAATGTGGTCTCATGAAATTTATTGTTAAAATTAAGCTTCTATTTGTCTACCATTATTTCAATTTTTTTCCCAAACTCATTTTCAACCATACAAGATGAAATATTATTTCAATTTTTTTTTCCCTCAAACTCATTTTCATCTACACCGGGACTAAATTTAATTCAATGGAACAAGTTCTTAATGCGCTAGCAATTCACATGAGAGTTGATAACTAGCTGTAAACGAAGATAAAATTTTACGACCTTTGATCATTGTCTTCCACTCCTTAACCAACTCTTTATTTTAGAGCTTTAGTATCGACTCGAAGTTTGTTCAAGTTTTGTCCCTCGTCATTTTTTACTAACATCAACAAACTTGATGCTACATTGCTATTTCCTGCTTGTTATACAACTTTAGCAATTTAATAACAAGCATGCAAGTCCTTGCCCCCTTCTCACCATGCTTAATTCCTTGGTCGCCCCATTATTTTCAGTGCTAGTCTCCTTTCAACGAAGATATAACCTGTACAACCCCCACCCCCCCTTCTCTCTAAAAAGGCCTTAGAACGAGACAATTCCGTCCTCTCAAAAACCCACCAGCTTTCTTTATTTTAACCTTTATATGACCTGTCTATCATGTTGTTGTCGGCATAGATTCGTTTTCTTCCTCTTGTTTTATGTGTACCTGTCTCTGCACTCTCTCTCCCACCTTTTGATGTGTGAAATTGAGTGCCTGCAGCTTTTTCTTATGTAGGGTTTTGATTACTCAATCACAATTCACAACACGCAAACTCACACACACACTAACAGAGATAAGAGAGAAGAAAGAGGGGCGTTTGGAGTGAAGGCTGTTCCAAGATCAATACCAAGTTCCATTAATTTGCATGTTCTTGATTTATGATATAATGGTCTCGGACCAGGCTTCATTCCTCACGC
>CAIGRP010124441.1:0-10060 GCA_903798385.1 Fraxinus cuspidata | reverse complement strand
TAATACCCCCTATAATAGAGTTCTGAACAAAAACCTAAGTGACGGCAGTAGACATCAAAATGCCGAGGAATCATACTAAAATTTTCTAATTTCCAACTATTTTACAAATGAATTAAAATATTTACAATGTCTGAGTCAAGGGGCTTGGATGAAGCTGCGATCCTTGACACCTACCTTGTACAACACAGACCTGCCTCTTATTTTTGGAGGGCCTGTCTCCTTTTCACCTCTACTCAGCCCGTTTGACTTCCCATCATAATAGAATTGGGTGATCATAATTGGTTTGACTTCAGATCAACGGTAACGGCCGGTTTCAAATTCTTTTTCAAAGTTGGCAGGGGAAAGGATGGATTGATCCCCTGACGTCTGCTTAAGAAGCTGGCAGCGTTTCCAGCTGATACAAATGCATTATTGCAACAATAAGTGCATTTATATGTGTGCATACATCAGGTTTCAGCCATGTTGCTGTACTCTCCAGCAGATCCAATGTGCTATTTCACATACAACGGTGTGGTCTTCGATTGGGGTGAAGTCATAATTTTTTGTACTTTTCACCTTATACAAAAATTAAATAATCAAATAAAAAATTTATGAAACCCAAGTTACTAGTTTTTCAATTATCAAAAAGCTATTTTATAAATTTTTGTTTGCTAGGATAAATCTAAAGTTGTACATAGTAAAGGGAACAATGTAAATTTTATTAGAAATTCTATATTATACAAAATTATAGTTGTAAATGAAAACATTATACTAAAAAATATAATTTTATTAAAAATATCTGGACTTGCTTCCCATTCACGGCAGTATTTAAGATTTGTTGTTCTTGATTTTCTGGTTTCGGTGTATCTTTTCTATTGCCTAAATTTATGGTCATTACAAGAATGGTGCATAGTGCTCAATAATTATTCCAAGCGTGCTTAGGTTCTTTCACTTCACACCATCCTAGTATGTAATGTGGGACTCATTAACAAAGTATTCATTTCTATCTCTGATGCAGCTTCTATCGATCACAACACTATTTGGAGCAATATTTTGCCTTGCCGCATTTTGCTTTAAGAGCCTAATTGCCTACGTGATCATTTTTTCAATAGGAGAACTGCTAATATTTGCCACCCAGGTAAATTTCTTGTGAGCGAATCCTTGTTAATGTTTATGGTCATGTACAACTGCAGATGGTGTCTAACATTCTATGCTTTGCTTTATTTCATGCCTTCGTCACATTTTCTATTCTTGTTTATCAATTTGAAGTTTGTCTCTGTTCTTATAATCTGTTGTCTTCGATATGAAGCATAAGCAGTTGCTGATTTGGTGCCCTCATATGATTGTGGCTGCCAATCCCATTTCTTTTAAATCTAACAGTTTTATATTATTCTTCAGTTTCTACTTGTAACTTCTAAAAGAGTTCGCGCAGAACATCTTTGAGGTGTCGTGTTATTTTGCTAGACAAATTAAATTACATAGATTTATTAGAAAATAATTGCTTAATATTGCATAGGAGTGCAGTTCTTAGCAATTAACTGAATGGAGTGATGAAAAAGGGTTCATTTAGTCAACCTCAAATTTAGGAGGAATAAGGCTTCAATTGTTCTTGTTGCATAAATTGGCTAAATTTAAGCTGCTGTTCTTTTTCTTTCTTCCATTGAATTTTCAGTCAAGGATTTGTAGGTTGAGCATTATCATTCCGTTTATGCCTCTGCAGGCCCCTGTAAATTTTGTTTGTCTACATTGTGTCACACCTAGTTTGAGACCATTATCGATGGCTATGTCTACCGTCTGCATTCACATTTTCGGTGACGTGCCTTCCTCTCCTCTTTTCGGACTTCTTCAGGTTTGCTAAGTTTGTTTAATTGATCATTATTTGCTTTAATTAAAGGCGGTGAAATATGGCAGGCATATTTCGCATGAGCGCATGCACATAAAGAAAAGAATAATATTATTTATAGTCAACGATTGTAGTAGTCATCTTATGTGACAACTTATTATTTGAGGCATTAATTTCCTATAATTTTGTTACCTCAAATAATAAGCTGCCACATAAGAATGACTATTACAATCGCTAACTATGAATAACATTATTCTAAAGAAGAAGTGAGAGTGGTAGACCAAAATTGTAATAGTTGTCAAGCATCTTGTTTCTTTAAATCTACTAGTAGATCTAGCGTTGCACCAAAAAGAGTGGCGAAAAGGGATTTATGTAGTGGAGATCCGCTACATAGATCATTTTTTCGCAAGTACGTTCTTATCTATTTGGAGATCTAAAAGTACTCGTCATGATGTTTGATGATATTCTCCTGATCACATTTAGTTTCTGTAGGATCATCTCAACAATTGGAGGAAAACTGCTCTAATTCTAACATCAATTCTGTTCGTGGCTGCTGCAATATGGTTTATAGGTAATCTTTTAGTTACCGTGTTTTCAAGGTTTTCGTGGATATTTCCAAGATAAATTTCTATTCCAAAAATCCTAACATATTTTTGGTAATAAGAAGTTATGAGCCCCCTTTTACTAGCATTTCTCTTTTAGTCATCTTTCATGAGAATATATTGATAACTGAGAACAATTAATGGAATTCTAAGATATTCGAACCTTCATTTTGGCAGGAATTTTTCTTCACGGTGTAGATAGGTTTAATGAAGAGAGTGAGAATCCAGTTACTACAATCGACAAGTCAAACACTACTACCTCTCTGGAAGTGAAGAAGAAGACTGAAACAGCATAATTTTTTTCTTGTACCATAAATTCTTTCAAGACTATAACCAGATTTAACACGCTTATTTTATGTAAGTTCTTTCTTCTAATGCCCTTCAAGAGTGTAAATAATGTTATCTTGCTTGACTACTTTCCTGGGAAAATAATGTAAAAATTCCTGTGTCCACTATTTTAATGCAAATTTTTTGTATTGGAATAATATATAGTTTCCATTCCCTTCCTTTCCCTTCCCTTATCTGAGCAATGACGAATCAGGAACAGCGTGAATAAGATTTTGTTTGAATTGCCATAATTCCCTTGTTACAAGTACATGTAAAATGCAGAAAAGAAAAGGGTTGAAACAATAGAAATCTCTTCATTCAAAATCCAGATGGTGAAAAGTACACATGAATATACCCAAGTAGTTGCGCGGAAAATGCTCTCTCAAATACAAATATCTTGTCAATCTAGACCAATGATTATCAAGATTTTTCCAAGATGACCTATTGTGTCTCACCTAATGCAGACTGAGATTGGCAGCTCAAACTCTATGAATAACATTTACACAAGGGAAAGTTCACCAGCATGTACAGATCTTTTCACAAGTTTAGCCCAGGACTCGTTGGTTTCAGTGATTACCTTGAGGGCATAATCCTGTAATAGTAAAATAAGACTATGATATGAATGACTAGAGCTGTGTTTCTATGGTAAACTGAATGATTTTTCAAGAAGCCTGTGTGAATTGATAACGACAAATGATATGCATCACATTGTGCTACTATCTTAGTTTCAAAACTTTCTCCCTGCATTTCATATTCACCCAAAGTACACTAAATTTGTAACCTGTTGAAGTAATGGCCACTTTATTGTACTCTACAATTTTTACCCTCTTACCTAGGAGATGTTTCATAACTTTTACCACCAAAACGTAGCTAACTGTAAGTTACTAATTGTGATTATGCAACCTAACGATTTCTATCCTAGAGTGCGAAAAAGGATAGAAAATGAGAATCATGGGCTCAATAAGCCAATTAGAGATTTTTCACAATATCATCCAAAAGCAAACAGAAATGTTGGGTTACAGTTCTCGAGTTACCTTGTTAGCTGGCTCATTGCCAAGACCAAACTTGTTTGCAGGTTTCCCATCAGGAATTTTGTAGTCTCTAAACCAGTCCCTAATTGCAGTAAGAGTCCCCTGAAAAAAATAGTGTGGTTAGTCTGGAATAGTTGTTGCAAGACATGAGAAGAATGGAGACCTTAAATTTACAAGATATAAATGGTATGTTTACTAAGTTGGACTCGAGACAAGATTAAGAAAGTAGCCTAAAATAGAAAACATGCCAATATATTTGGTTATTGCCTTATCTTCACATGAATTAGCAGAGTTCAACATATGAAAGTTTAGTATGCAGTTTGAGACTTGGACAACTCCTTGGCAAATCTTCATTCGTGTCCTCCGTGAGGATAGATACACTAAACCTCCTTTGAAGTCTCAAATGAATTATTATTAAACAAAAAGTAAATTTTATAGCAACATTTAATTTTCTGGTCATGTCGTCACTCCATCTTTGAGATAATGACATACAGAGCCAACAGAAGAAATACTTACTACTCTCAAAGAAAACCAAACTGGTGGGCTATGCAAGTTATGATTCAACATTTAGTGGAAAATAATAGTGTAGGCATATGTCCAAGAGGAAAGACAAACCGGGAAATGCTTCTCAACACCACTTATGTCGTTAACTAGGGAAGCTTTTGGATCATCCATTGAAATTGCAACTATTTTCCAATCGAGTTCTCCTTCATCAATCATTGCCAAAGCAGCCAAGGGCTTGACTTTCAAAATTTGCCCAATTTTGGCTCGGCTTTCCCCAATCTCAACTACATCAACTACAAACAAAAGAGCCACAGACAAATTAACTGGTTTGCTTGCTTTACCTCAATTCTTCCATTTCAACTGGAGACAGCTAAAAGAAGATTACTAAATAAATAAGGCTAGCCAAGAAGTAGAGAGTGACACTTGCCAGGATCGTTGTCTCCAAATGTCCCCTCAACTTCAGGGTTCGCCAATGAAGGGTCTTCCCATGTTTGCGGGAGCAATCCATAATTCCAATTAATGTTGTATCTGGGAAGTACGACAAAATGGCTCAGAAAAAGAAAAATAGACATCGGGTAAATAAGAAATAAAGGAGTTTATAGGCCAATACAATGGTATAAAATGTCAAAAGAGAAAGGTCAATTCATAGCTCAAATATAAAAGAGTGAACAGCGGCCTTTTAAGGGTAATGAGGATTCTCAACCAAAAGAATCAATTAACTTGCTCTTGCTTTTCCACTGATAAAGTGCATCCAAGAGAAGCACCGTAGACTGTTATCAAAACTCTGCTTATATGCATATTTACATTTTATAAATGCCAGATGAATCACTTGCCTTCCTTTTCCTTTTAATGTGAACAATGAATCAGGTATCTACACAATGCTTCCATGGAAACAGATCTACTGGTCGTGTTGAATCTAGCGAGCCTAATTACAAATTCTGTTTCAGGATTTATATGTTAATTGGCACAAAGACCTTCAAAAAGAGCTCTACCATTACAAAGTAAAAACTGAGACCTGTTTTTTTCCGTTTTCCCCTTTGCTGGGATGAGGGGAATTATGAATTGAGGCAAGTAGCTGAGTGCTCCATGGTGAACATTAATTACATACTAGGGCCCTGTTTGATCCATATTCTTGAAAAAATACATTTTTTCAATATTTATTTTCAACCATACAATATTCAATAAAATAATATTACACGTAAATCCAAAACTTTTCCTTCTTTTTTAACCACATAATTTCCATCACGTCACTATTCAAAACACATTCTTTCCTTAAGAATGTGCATCAAACTAGGGTTAGGACTAATAATAGTAGCCAATGCCAATATTAATGTGGTAAATGAGGGGATCTAAAAATTATGCAAGTTGACAGCAGTTTTTAAGCAGGAAACTGTATGGTCTTCATTTTCTTTATCCATCCAAGAAACATATACGAGCTCAAATCCAACTTCTGCAGAATCTAATTGCAAAAACTACAATCATACAAAAGTACCACAGTAATATGCTATCTTCATCTTGTTTAGCAATATCTTTTCAGGCAAAAAAAAAAGAAAAAACCGCCAAGATATGCCCTTTCTTTTTTCTTTTTCTTTTTTTTTAGTATTTATTTCTTGTTTCTCAGAATGCTTAATTAACTTGACAGAGAAAGATCCCACAGAAGGGTCAAATCAAACAGGTGACAGAATAAAATAGATGCAAGTAACTAACTTGAATACATGGATGACAAATAAATATACTAGGGACAAAAGAGGCGATACAGCGTAATCTTACGGGTAATATCGAAGTTTTCCCTTCTTGGTGTCTTGCTTAATGGGAGTAAATGGCTCATCAGTAGCAACCTCCATCTTTGCACTAGATTCTTTGGGAATTTCAACAACGATATTGAATATACCATCACCCACTTGCAGTGGTACATCGTGCCAAGGGGAAATCTGTATAGCAGATAAACACAGTATGTTAATGTCAGCAATGAAACATTTGTATACATTTTAGACTTCAATCTTAATCTACAGAGTGAAACCATTGCACACTACCCTCACTCTTCTACATTCTTACTTTCAGTACAGCCTGAACAGAATGCACATAAGCAAATATGTCAATAGAGACAAAAATAAATAAAATGCCATCAAGTTTTTTGATCTTCCACTAATTTTTTTATTATATTTTTTTCCTTTTGACAATGTTGTGGTAGCTTAAAAGGTTTTTACTTGAAAGTAAATAAGTAAGTTTTACAATGAAAAGTTATTTTTACTTGTCAAAGTTTAGAAATAGAAGTTACTTCTTTAGATGAGAATTACTTCCAAAATAAATAAATTTAGTTTATTCTGGAGTAACCTTTACTTTTATTTGCTTAGTCAAACATGCTCATTTGCCAATGGCGAAATCAAAGTCTACTCGTTCTCCCCAACAATTCCACATCATTTGCCTAAAACTAGTCCACCCTTCATACTTCAGGCCCTTAATTAACACATTAAGCCCATAAAGAAAACATTTTTCAAATTAGAAAAATTGTAAAATAAGAAAAACAATAATTTACATGAAAAAATTATATGAAGAAGGTAAACAGACTATGAATTGACCTTTCTGCCGGAATTATCGAGAAAGAAGACACGATAATCGAGGGTTTGGGGCTGTCCTTCTTCCTTGATTTGGAATTGGGGATTGTAGATAGCACTGCAAGTGAGGAGCCGTCTTTTCTGCACCAATAATGAGCTGTTTTTGAGGCAAAGGCTTACGCTTTGAGTTTTCCCTCTCAATAGGGATTTGGAGAGTAAAGTGGAGGTGATGGGGTTAGCTATAACTTTTGCGGCCGCCATCTTCGTTTGCTCGGAAAGAAGCTGTCAAGTTGAACCACGGTCCACAGGAGACCCCAAATGGTGAGTGTTGCAGGTTTTTTTCGTTTTTTCTTGTCCGAATGGATTTGTTTGTTTAGCGTCCATCCATTTATCAAAACTTTTTTTTTTTTTAACAAAGTTACTTTCAAATACTAGTCACTTGTCACGCGTTGCACGAATTTTGTATTTATCATATTTTCATTAACGTGTGAATGGTAGTTTTTTGGAATGTTTTTGAAGAAATCAGGGCGGGCAACATTTACAAAAATTGGTGAAAATTTATATAATTAAATGAAATGTCTATGGAGAAGAAGAATCACTGAAAATAATCAAATGATTATAAAGAAAAGTTAACACATTAGAAAAATTTTGCAACATGTTAATGGCTTTTACAATCTCACAACAACATTCTGCCACACATAGTTTAACATGGAGAAGACACTTGATAAGAAGTTTGAGTCGGGGAACAAGGTTGAGCATGAGAGAAACCTCGAGCTCTAGGCCTAGAAGAAAAATTGGAAATTGGTTCCAAAACAAAAGGGCAAGAAGTAAAACTAAGCAACTAAAGAAAGATTATGTAATCTTAAGAGGCATTTTGAATATGTGAAAGCAGAAAATGATGTTCTACAAACTGAAAATCAGAAACTTGTCTACTGTATCGAGCTTATACATGGCCAAGATGAACACTTGTATATATTCATTAATTGAAGCTTAAATTTCAAGGCATGTAGACACTATTTTATGTTTGAGTGGGTCTTGAATTTAATTTTCTTTTCTATTTTCTCCAAGAGAAGTAAATAGATAAACAAAGACCTAAAGTGGGTCAAAAACTAAATATTTGTTAAGCATTTAAACCCAAATGAAATGTCAATCAACCAATCTTAAAGGAAAACACTAACTGTGTTTGTTTGTGTGTGTGAGAGAGAGATAGCTCAAGTGCAAATGAAGTACTAAAAATTAACATTTTTTTTCATAAATTATTTATTTGTTTATTGTTGTTATGCAAATGGTTTGCCATTTTGAAACGAGGATCGACATATCCAGTTAGGTCGTAGGGGTCGAAGGGGCAGTGCCCATCGTGGGGGTTTAGGGGCAACGCCATCAGGGATTGACCTAATTTAGTGGAATGAAGCTCTGTATTTTGGTGGGGGGATGGAACGCTTTTTTTTTGCAGTTTTTTATTATGAATTCAAACATAAAAATGTAAATATTAATATATAATAGAATTGAATGTTTTCTAGTATTAATATGATTTGTAAATGAATTTGGGCATTTGTAATTTTTATTAATGTTTTTTAATTAAATTATTAATAAGTAAAATTGTATTTAGTTTGTATGAAATGTAAACAAATGTTATCACCTAAATTTAATTAAGTAGAATAATGAAATGTTCATTTTTTAACAAAAAAATAAGAAATAAATCAATTTTTTGTGCGTAGTGTGACTCCGTACAGCGCAGCGCGGAGTGATCCTCCGCGTAGCGTGGAGTCCTTCTCCGATCTGCGCAGAGAACGCCTTCTCATAGCCAATTATTCAATTTGAAATTAAGCAACTTAATTTTGATCTCGCCTTTATGATCATCAAGAGCACAAAGCTCAAGAAAAATAACAAGACTCATATAACAATTGAAAGAAAAATCTGAATGAATACATACATACATAAATAAATATAGGAAGGAAAATTACAATGTCAACAGTGGCTTTGATGTGCTTCACATAGCAAAACATTGGATCATTTAAGTTCATTTTCTACATTGATGGAGAAAGTAAAACAAACTATTTCGAAATGTAGAATTGCAAATATCAGGAGCCTCTTTGTTTAGAGTAGAAGCCTCAAAATCTTCAAAATTATGATTCATTCTAGAATGTTGCATTTGCAAATGATCGGAATTATTATTTCCGGATGACATAAGATCGGTTATTCTTTTGCGATGATCAGTGCATCTAATTTGAAGTCGATTTTGACGATCCCATTGTCTTTGATTTTGTTGTTGGCGATGGGATAATGTTTCGAAGTTTAAACAACCAGTAACTCCATCTGAACATGTATTCGGAACATCCATCAAAAGAATATGCTAACCTATGAAATAGTTAAGTCTGAAAGTAACCAATAGAAATTGAAGAAGGCTATTAGCACATATCCTGAGTGGACGAAGGTTCCCACGAAATAAATTAACCTATGTATATACAATATATAAAACTAATATAAATAAATAAAATTGGGAACATACTGAAGTTTATTTATAATAAAAACTTCCAAAAAGCTCAAACGAAGGAACTGTAACATTTCTCTCAGCTTTCGGGTTGAATTGATTTCTTCAGTGGAATACATATTTCAAATTCAAAAACGGTAGAATACCCGATTTAGTATTGAATTTTAACCTCCGTAAATCTGCTAGTGAAGATGAAATTGATGTTGTGGTCTGAAACAAAAAAAAACTTGTGAAACAAGTTGTCATGTCCTCTTTTTTGCCTTCCAGAAGCAAGCAGATATGGGTAAGATGGAAAAACAGGAGTCCGCAATTGTGGTTGATTCCTTTTTTGTCTTTCCTCAGTCAACGATTGTGGGTAAGAAGAAGTACATAACACCCTTTTTGTTTTGAAGATGCGTGGATGACGTCTATAGATAAAATGAGGATAAAAAATACAAATGAACAGTAAATTGTGGATTACCTCTTTTAAGATAGTGTGTGTGTGTGTGTGTGTAGTTTTTAACTTATTTTGTCCAAGAGGAAAATTAAAATCATATTTTTAATAGATTTGATAAAAGTTAATGAAATATGTGGTTGAAAAGCCGCGAGAGCCATAAAATATATTATTGAAATTAATTATTGAGTTTGATTTAGATTAAAACTAAAATTTTAATCGATATCAAACATGGGCTTTATGTATAGAATATAAATTTATTCTTTTACTCTTGTTGAAATAATTAACAAGTGAT
>CAIGRP010124434.1:0-11366 GCA_903798385.1 Fraxinus cuspidata | reverse complement strand
AAGATAATTACAAAACATCTCACAATTCAAGTATTCAATATAAGCCGACCAGGCCACAAATCATATAAGCCGACCAGGCCACAATTATATAAGCCGACCAGGCTACAAACAATTTCAATATATTCAGTATCAAGTTAGGGCAGAAAATCGATGAAGCTTATGGAATTACACCCTATTCTACCGTTGGATCTCACAAGTCTAAAATCAAAAGTTCACATGTATAAAACAAGGATTAATGTCATTTTCCCTTAAAGACTCGTCTTATCAAAATTTGTTCATTCGAATTAGAAGCAGTCATATCATGCTCCACTAAGCCTACAAATACTTATCTAAGTAACTTTGACCAAATTTCTTTTAAAATTTGATTATCTACTTAAAAGTAAGCCCTTGTTTGAACCCTCTTTTTTTGAGACATAGATTTTGTAATAGTGATTTTCTTGGAGAAAGTATGGTTAAAAAGTGGAAAAAATTTTGAGCTTACATGTAAAATTATTTTACTAGAAAATATGTGGTTGAAAATGAGTTCGAAGAAAAATAATTTTTTGAAAAATAGGGCTCCAATAAGGGCTAAGTTAGTAGTTTTTTTTTTTTAATGTATGCAACGACTGATGATATTTGCATTGTTTAATATTCTCAAATCATAACTACTCAACAATAGATGACTAACAAGTAAGCATTTGACCAAGCTTGAAGCTAACTAACTTAATTAGCATTCATGGCAAAGAAAAGCTCACTTTCCCTTCTATCCCTTTTTCTCTTCTCTTCTCTGCATTGCATTATTCTTTAGTCAAAGGTCCAGGTTTAGCCAACGAAAAAAATGTAGTTGCAGGAGATGATAATTCAATGGCTTCTTTCAACAACAATGTGCAAGCTGAATATAATGAAATGTCTGGTAAATTAGTTGACTGATGATAACGTTGGGAAGTTATTTCTTATCCATTTTTATGTCCAGCCGTCCAGGCTTCCCTAAAACTTTAATGTTCAGAGACGTGCCAAAATTTTCAGACTGCTAGATGAAAATTGGTTATCAAATCAAATGCACAGGTAAATTCCTAAAACGACCATATATACAAGATAGACTCGCTCTGGCACTAAAAGTCTAAAACAACCATATAACTAAAAAGCAATAATAGATTAACAGCAGCAAAAAATTGAAGGCTGAAGATGCAAGATAATCAGATTTTCTACCCTAAATCGCACGATTCGCACCTTCTTGAAGAAACCTTCGCAAATTTGAGCTCTCTTTACTCGCGCACACACACACGGGCTAGCACACCGGAAGCTGCAGTCTGCAGCGTGTGTAGCCGTGCTGCTAAGTTACTAACCAGTAAGGCAGCCCTCCACAATACAGGCAGCGCCAGAGTCTCCAGTCGACCGATTCAGTGTAGCCGTGTTGTAGGAGGTCACCAAATGGGGGAGACGGGACACAGGAGAGACGGGACGAGATTGAATGAGAGTGAAACATTAATAGGTTGATAAAAAATATTGGACCAAAGTCGTCTGAGTCCCTATGGTGTTGGCCCTGTTGGGTTGGGCTGGGCCTGGAGGAAAAAAAAAGGGAGGGGGGGATCAAAAAATAGGCCCCCTCCACTTTTGGGCCTGAAGCGCGGGCCTCATTGGCCTCGCCTCAGGGCCGGCCATGACTATGTTATCCGTGACCAAATTTATTATTTATGACCATACATGTGTTATATATGACTAATTGTGATCAAATTTGTCTTCAATGTAATTGTCTTTAACCGTTTATTTTGTGTTTATGTGTAACCAAATCACTAACATGTGTTAAATGTGATCAACTTCAGTGTGATTGTCTATGATTAGATCAATCTTAACTGTCTAGTCACAATTAACACATAATTGGTCGCAAACAATCACATTAACACATACTTGGTCACATATAGTCACCACAAACAAATCCGTACACACCGCAGACTAGCACCACAATCCACCACCAGTCACTAGCACAATCACCTCCAATACACCACCACTACTACATTCAGCTCAAATTCATGATCATAAATTCTATCTTCACTAACATGTGTTATCTATAACTAATTGCGATCGAATATATTTTCAGTGTGACTGTCTGTGGCCAAGTCAGTCTAATTTGTGGCTGTATGTAACCAAGTCACATATAGTCACAGTTAACATAGATTTGATCACAGACAGTCACGATGAAGACAGACTTGGTCACATCCGATTTTCGCCATCGCCACCACTCCGGCATCACCACCAACAAACCACATATCAGAAAACAACCCACATATTAGAAAATCACAGCCACATTTGCAAAATGCCAACAATTATCTCAAAACTCTGGTTAGACGACGATCCTGATCAAAACACCAACAACCCACCCATAGCACAAACCACCCAAATCAAATAAAGAAACCACCAACAAAGGTGGCGTCCGCTCTCAACTCTCTCCCACTACCAGCACCTAAAGTCGGAAAATAAGTAAAGTACCCATTTTAGCAAGGGCAAGACGTAATGCCTTCACGGGCTATGGCAACATCTTTAAACTTTAAAGAAAAAGTAGAAAGCTCGTCTTTCCCTTCATCGACAGTATTCACACAGGCAAACGTGATGCCTTTCTTGTTCACATTAGTCAGCTTTATGTCTCGGAAGAGATCATCATTCAAAATCAACCATTAATTTCCTCTAGCTCTCATAATCAATCTAGCTTTCCTATCCCAGTTGTGAAGGAATTGTCCTTGAGTTCTCCCTTTCCGCATTCCTTCCAAGCTCCATCAATAAACTCAAATAGTACACAATCGGTTGTGAAAACAACCTACTCATTCTCTTCTCTTATTTCAACAAGGACTTCCTGCAAAGAGGGGAATTCACTTTCCCCACTTTTGTTGTTTAGTTGGACCCGAGGTTCCAAAAATGGAAGAATTTCCACTAGAAGCACCAAAGCAGAAGGCAGGTTGTTCTTCTACCTGAACGAAAACCAAGTGGAGATCCACCTTTAGGAATTGAACTAAACGAGAATGTAGAAATAGAAAACCTCGTTCCAATAAGTCCTGATATAATCAGTAACCTCCTCTAAAATCACCGGTAAAAGCTCTTTCTGGCAATCGAGAACGCGAACTTAGCTTGAGCCAATTTGTGAGAATCGCACAGCTCCAGCGAGAGCAATGTTTGGTGGTGGTGGCTAATACTCTATCGGCGGCTTCACGAACAGCTCGACGCGAAGAATATAGAGAGGAGGTGGGCTGGGTGGGAAGGTTTATATAGAGAGAGAACATACAGGGAGGGAAAAGAGAGGATCTCAAAAATGAAATTAGATTTGAACGAAATAGGGGGTGGGGTGGGGTGGGGTTGAATATGTAGATTAAATTTTAATTTTATAACATTATTATTAATATTTAAAAGATGAATTAACCCTTGATTTGTGAAAAGAAAAATTTAAGGTTTGATATTTGAAATGACTTAAAATGTAGATTTTTTGTATAATTTTCTCCTTTTTAAATGATTCATGCTCCTGTAATTGGGACTGGGTAAAATTCATTCGGGGTGATTATACTTTACTCCAGTATTAATTATGTGATTGTACTTTATTTATTATTTTCAACTAATGATTATACTTTAATTTCGTTTTAGTTGGATACTCCGTCCAACTCTGTTACTTGATTTACACAATTTGATGATGTGGTAGCCAATAACGATGGTTGTCTTTTTTTATTTTTTTTTAAATACCCAAGTATACACTTTCGACGACTAATCTTGAGGTCTACGGTTAGGCCCCTCAACCGTGAGACCTTGGAACTGCAAATATAATAATTTATCGTATCATCTTAATTTTCATTTATAATATATATTATCGTGCATTAAGAGAAAAACATGTCATGTTATGATTCGAAAAGAATACTTGCACCATATGCTAATTGGTTAGTAATTTTATTTATCTCCATTAGAAATATTTGTTGTGACATTAAATAATAAGACCAACAAAATGAGTTTCATATTCATATATTTCATTGAAACATCACCTACTACATAACTGATGATCGATCCAATGGAGATAAATAGCATCATCAATTAGTTTGAAGGAAAATTATATATATTTGATATTTTTCTATAAATTAATACGAGTTATTAATGTATAGCTGAATTTATGGTTTTTTAGATTAGCTTCAAATTAGAGTTTCTCCAAAACAGCTTAAAAACATTTTTTTTTATTATTTTTTAATTTTTTATCAGTAAGCATTTCTTTGATCTCAACCACAACTTTAGTTGGAGTGCTTTAGACCTTTTAAGTAATCTTTGGGCTATAAAAAGCCTGTCCACTTAAATATTTAATGGGCCAATCCGGTTTATACTGTAACGAATTTAGGGCTCAACTATATATTAACCTAACTTAGGGCCCTTTGATTCTTAGGGTTTCTCTCTGCCAAGATTTCTCCCGCTTGCGTTTTGACCTCCGAAATCTTTACAGCTCAACCATGGCTGAACAGGTGAATCTCTACATTCCCTCTCTCTCTAAAGCTGTACGCTTTGTTTGCATGCTGCAAGTACTGATGATTTGAATGAAGCTGATTTTACAATTAATTTGCAGACTGAGAAGGCGTTCTTGAAGCAGCTTAAGGTCTTCCTTTGGTAAGTGTAAATTTGTGCGCATACACAAAATTACAGAAACCCATATTTGTGCGCATACACAAAATTACATTTAAAGAATGTTCGGATGTGTAGTTTTAAGTATGTCATGAGGGTTAAACGGGGATTTTTGCAGCTCGAAGAAGACGGGGAAGGGAAAGAGGCCAGGAAAAGGAGGAAATCGATACTGGAAGAGCATTGGGCTTGGGTTCAAGACTCCACGTGAGGCTGTTGAAGGTGTGCATATGGTTATTTATACATATTAATTGTTTNAAGAGGCCAGGAAAAGGAGGAAATCGATACTGGAAGAGCATTGGGCTTGGGTTCAAGACTCCACGTGAGGCTGTTGAAGGTGTGCATATGGTTATTTATACATATTAATTGTTTGTATGAAATGCATTTGTTTATTTTCAAAAAGTTTAACTTATGATTTTAGAACCATTGTTGAAAAAGAAATTCCATGACATTCATCCATCATGGCGCTCAAGCAACTGGAAATAAATGCTTGCAGCTTGTTCATAAAGACTGAATCTTCTCAATTCATGTGGATGTTTAGTAATTATTTTTGTTTGAAAAGTGTATAATAACATTCTGTCGCCACTTATCAGTCCTGGGTGCATCTATTTAAATCAATTTCACAGTTTTTTTTTTCAAAGCTGGGGCAATTGATATGATACATTATTGATATCAAGGAATTTTTTTTAATCTTCAAGAAAATATTAGAGAAGGACCTAGCGTATTGAATTAATTTAGAATGACCTCACCTATCTAATTTCTAATATTCTAAACTGACAATTGTGTGGAAGTGGATTGTGGCTGCTGGTTTCTTGGTCTTGGCTGCTGTTGATTCCTCATCTCCCTCGTACATCTAGTTAAAAGAATCCAGCCATTTAACAGCCTTATTTAAGCCTTTTCTAGACCTCAATTGTGATTAACAGTGAATGCAGAAGCACAAACTGCCTTGACAAAGATGGGGGCACATCTTAATTTCTCTGGGCACTTATTGGCTTCTTGAATTGTTATTTTTTTTTTTAAAGTTGTACAAATGCTGGTTATTGAATGAAAGAGCAGTATTTTTGTGAGCAAGTGTTTGCGTGTCAAAGAAAAGAGTTCAATTGAACTGCAAACTTTGAATAGTGTGTATCCTGGATGGATTATTCCTGCAACCGTCTGTTTAAGGAAGACACTTGGGGACTAGAATTAATTGAGACTCCTCCAAGTCTGAGCTTTATTTTTTTCATGCCCTAAACAGAATTATAGTTATAGCATGCTGTCATACCCCAGTTCATGTTGACAACTTGGCTAAGCCAACTTGCCAAGGAGTCAAGTAGACTCAACAGCTTGCCAAATTGGTGAGTTGCCATTGATGTGGCTCTTTGTTCTGCATGACATTGTTTAGTTAACTTGCTAGGTTGTCAAGTCAATATATTATTCACATAAGCAGGCAAGGAAGAAGGTCCTATATAAATGGGTAAAATATGCATTTTTTTCCTCTAAAAAAGATCCTTTTCCAGTTTGACCATTCAAAAAAGTTTCTGTAGAAATGTTTGTCTAAGTTATCGGGCATCACTTACACTGGAATGTTAGTGCAATTCTTGCTCATAAACAAATCCTGAGGATGTTATTCGTACAACCTGGGATTCCATCGGAGATCTGCCCGTGTGTAATCCATTTTGTGGACATAGTGCAAATATTAGATGAAATATATCACCTTGTACCAGAGATGTCATCCATTTTCTGGACATGGTTGGTACAATAGATGATGTAGTTCCCTTGCCACTTATCCCGTCTATATCCTTTGTAAAGTGCAGTTCATAAGTCTGAGCTATCCGCGATTCATTTCACTTTTTGGTCTTCTGGGGTTTGAGTTTTGAGCATTCACTTTATCTCAATGCTTATTATTTGAATCATATGGGAATTGCGTTTTTTCACAGGAGCATGTTGTCAAAATATTATCTTGTGTAGTCTCTATATTCTATTGTTAACGGACTTCTTTGCCATTCTATCACACCGCATTTATGAGCACTGCCTTATTAGGTACCTATATCGACAAGAAATGTCCTTTCACTGGCGATGTTTCCATCAGGGGCCGTATTCTTGCTGGGACATGCCACAGTGCCAAGATGATGAGAACAATAATTGTTCGTCGCAACTACCTGCATTGGGTGAAGAAGTACCAGAGGTGTGACCTAATCACTTTTAATTTAGTCTGGTTCCTTTAATTTTTTAATTATTGCATTAATTCGTACTGTGTGTTCCAGATATGAGAAGAGGCATTCAAACATTCCAGCACACACATCTCCATGCTTCCGCGTGAGAGAAGGAGATCATGTTATAATTGGCCAGTGCAGGTGGGATCAGCTTTATGTATTCAATCTTTTATATGGTATTCCAAAATTCAATTTTGTAATATTTTCTTACTTTACAGGCCATTATCGAAAACTGTGAGATTCAATGTTTTGAAGGTGATCCCAGCTGGTTCTTCTGGTCTTGGGAAGAAGTCTTTTACAGGGATGTGAGCCTTAGGGTTCTGAATTTTCACGGTTTGGAATGGCTACCTGAGACAGTCTGGTGCTATTGACATGCCATGAGGGATTGATGAGTATTGTATTTTGCCAGTTGCTAAATTACATTCTGTTAGCAAGTTTTGGAATCTCTATTCTCTTGACCAATTTTAAAAATTTGGGATTTCTACTCTTTAGCCACAGACTCTTTCTTATTTGTAGTTTAATTAAAGTTGAAGCTACTCTTTTACATGTTCAATTATTAATTTATATCTAGGGTATCACCTGGAGCCGATGCAGAAGCACATCATTTTTTGGTTTTTTTTTTTTGTTTGCCAAATCAATTTGAAATCTGCTTCTGCTTATAAATCAAATCGAAGCTGGATGGTCGATTAAATTTGGAACGAGTGATTAAATCTGAATCTCAAGTTTTGGTATATGGTTTGATTTATGCCTTGATTGCATGTTTGTCAAGTTTTGATAATGCGTGTATATCAGGAAAAAAATAGTTAATTTGGTCGTCTATTATGCAGAAATACGTGCTCCTGGCCTGGTGGTCGTATATGCTCTTTGTCAACGAGTGTATATGTAAAGAAATTTCCTAGAGCTAAACCGTTGATGGCGATGCCTTTCGTTTGTTGTAGTCTGTAAATTAAGAATGATTTCTTAAGAAGGTGAAATTTACCTAGAAATCCCAATTGGCCCATTCAATGGTATGAAGAATATGAATTCTTAGAACCGAAGTCTTGCTGTTTTTTTAAAATAGCCCAAAAATAGAGTTTTGATCAGGTTAAAAGTCCTTGTCAAAATAAAAAATAACTAAAACAAGGTTCCCAACTTTGAAATTTGTACGCGTCAACTCTAAATGATAATTGGATTTGCAAGTAAACTATACAAAGCATTTCTTTACGATTGTAATATTGGAGTTGAAATTTAGCTTGACCGTGATGACGTTGAAGATTTAATTAAACTAAATGAAAGGAATTGATGTCTTGAACGCGCTTTCTATAAACAAAAAATATAAGAGCGAGTCCGATTGCTTCCAAATAGGAGCAAATGAATTGGTCCATCATCAAAATCTTTGACCATTGTTTGAAGACCAAGATGATGTTGAAGATTAAATTAAATTAATCGTGTTTTGTTTATGACTTAAATGTTTAGATGAGGCGAGTATACTATTAGACCAAGTTTTGAGTTGTCAGTCATTTATAAAAATTCTACACTTGTCGTGCCTTTGATAAGAAAATAAATTTAACTTGTACGTGAGGAGACTATTCTTTACGATGCAAACAAATAAGTTTGTTCTTCCTTCAACAACTTTAACTTTTAGATGTGTATGCTTCCAATAAAATCTTATCGATTGGCTGGCTAATCATTCCGGCAATGTTTGAACACAAAGCTCTATTTGTATCATCTTACTATAACAAAGCCATTTTCTTTATACTCCTTGTGCCTTTTGTGTACCACTAATTCGATCGTATCTACGGCGTATTCTATTGACCATTAAGCAGCGAAAGTTTGTTTTAAATTCCAAGCAAATGTTATATTCTTGAATAATGCTCCTCTGCACAGTGTCTTCATATATATGTATATATACACCCCTTCTATCTACACAACGTTGTACTCCAACTTGTAAAAGCTTCCTCAAAACCATTTGGACAAACTTCCACCCACAGACAAGACAACCATGTTTAGAGTTGCAAGAGCATCCGAGTACCTAGTAATTACCGGAGGAGGCATCACTGATATTAAGATTGCGAAGAAAGCATGGATTCTTCCCGGCCAGTCATGTGCAGTTTTTGATGTCTCGCCAGTTAATTACACATTTGAAGTGCAGGCAATGAGTGCTGAGAAGCTGCCATTCATTCTACCGGCAGTCTTCACTATAGGGCCTCGTATCGATGATGAAGCCAGCCTCCTAAAGTATGCCAAGCTTATCTCGCCTCATGACAAGCTCTCAAACCATGTTAAAGAACTTGTTCAAGGTATTATCGAGGGGGAGACTCGTGTCCTGGCAGCCTCGATGACTATGGAAGAGGTTTTTCGAGGGACTAAAGAGTTTAAAAAAGAAGTGTTTGAAAAAGTACAACTTGAACTTAACCAGTTTGGGCTGTTAATCTATAACGCCAATGTTAAACAGCTTGTGGATGTGCCTGGTCATGAGTACTTCTCTTACTTGGGTCAAAAAACTCAGATGGAAGCAGCAAACCAGGCAAAAGTTGATGTTTCTGAAGCCAAAATGAAGGGAGAGATTGGTTCAAAGCTTCGAGAAGGGCAAACACTTCAAAATGCTGCAAAAATTGATTCAGAAACCAAGATTATATCAACCCAAAGGCAGGGAGAAGGCAAAAAACAAGAAATTCAGGTGAGGACTGATGTGAAGGTGTTTGAGAATCAAAAGGAGGCTGAGGTGGCAGAGGCGAATGCAGAGTTGGCAAAGAAGAAGGCAGGATGGGCTAAGGAGTCACAAGTGGCTGAGGTCGAGGCTTCAAAAGCAGTTGCACTTAGGGACGCCGAGCTGCAGAGGGAGGTAGAGAAGATGAATGCAATGACGCGGACAGAAAAGCTCAAGGCTGAGCTTTTGAGCAAAGCCAGTGTTGAATACGAAACCAAGGTACAGACACGAGATGATTATCATAAGGCCTATTAAATAATGTGCCCTTGATTAACAAATAAATTAATAAGTTAAATGAATTATGCAAAAATTATTCTGTATTTATCTTCCTAACTGGTTTCTGAGATTTATCACAATGTTAATCTGATTTTATCATGAAACCAAAGGTACAAGAAGCAAATTGGGAACTCTACAAGAAACAGAAAACTGCAGAAGCATATCTATATGAAAAGGAGAAAGAAGCACAAGCGCAGAAAGCAGCAGCCGAGGCTACTTTTTATGGGCGCCAACAAATCGTAGATGGAGAATTGTATGCAAAGAAGAAGGAAGCAGAAGGACTAATAGCCATAGCACAAGCTCAAGGAATTTATCTACGCACCCTCCTTGACGCGTTGGGAGGGAATTATGCAGCCCTAAGGGATTACTTGATGATCAGTGGTGGAATGTTTCAAGAAATAGCCAAGATTAATTCAGAGGCTGTGCGTGGACTACAGCCCAAAATCAGCATTTGGACAAATGGAGGCGGAGAGGCAGCCGATGGAGCAGGAGGTGGTAATAACGCCATGAAAGAAATTAGTGGCGTATACAAAATGTTGCCACCGTTGTTTAATACTGTGAATGAGCAAACTGGGATGTTGCCACCAGCATGGATGGGCACCTTGACTGACTCTGCTCACTCTACCAGGGAATGAAACGATGCCAAAAGATCAAGAATTTATTTTCAAAGTCTTTCTATCTATTTAATTTCTATTAGGCTATGTTTCCAGTTATATGTGCTTTTCTTGTTTTTGTTTTTGCTGTATTTTGGTAATTTCAGAACTATTCATGATTACATATATGAGAGGAGGCGTTCAAACATTCCAGCGCACATAGGCTTCTGTGTTAGTAATGCCTGTTCTGAGACTTAGTTGTTCATTTTAGTTGAAAATATGTTGCTACTGACTTTCCTTGAGAGATTAATTGTTTTTGTATTTTCCCAATTACTAAATTAGATTCCCTATTAGAATATTTCTCAATTTTCTCGAGCAATTTTAATAATTATGTTGTGTTGCTACCGACTTATAGTAATTTCTTATTTGTGCTGACTTTCAGTGTATGGTTGTTTGAAACATGTCTGTGCAGTCCATTTACCGATTCTTTCTAGCTTGATTTTGAATAATGGACGCAATCCATCAAAAATTGTACTGAACTGGAGTATATTGATAGAAGAACCATCCGGGGACTGCCAAACTCATATGTCCAGCCGCAATTATTGAAACTCTCTTACTTAATGAGGAAGACTTATCCATGCAAGAAGGAAACTTGACTTGAAACTCTCTTACTTAATGAGGAACGTTTCTCCATGCAAAAGAAAACTTGAATTAAAACTCTCTTACTTGATGAGGAAGACTTGTCCATTAGGCCACAATATTTTCTTATAAATAGGGAATGCATTTGTAGAGAATTAACCATGGAAAAGATAGAAAGAAAAGAGAGAGATTAGAACGAGATTTATGAGGTTTTGTTGAGAGTTTGTAAAACTCCATTGTAAATTCTATTCTCGATAGAAATATAATTGGTTTTCCTCTTTTATCTTCTCTTTTCGTGATGGAGACTCACAACAAGTGGTATCAGAGCAAGGTTTATCAATTGCCCCCGTAGTTTTGATA
>CAIGRP010124425.1:0-11965 GCA_903798385.1 Fraxinus cuspidata | reverse complement strand
TTTAATACTTGGTGAACAAAAATGTGCTTTCGATAAAGGAGGAATTGGATACAAACTATTTTTAAAATAAAAGTCTCTTGAAAATTTCATTGTAAAAGTCTCTACTTCCCTCATTCCAAATGTCACACATAATTTTTGCAATAAAAATGGAAATGTAAATTTTAATTGTTCAATCAAAAAGAGATTTCACTTTGAAAGCAAATACAAGTGGATTTTAAAGTCCACAAACACTAACAATCAAGAACCCAAGTTTGTATCTGTACCAAAAACCAAAAATTGAATTATTTTTGTAGGTACCAATGAAAATAAAAAGCAGACGAACCTTGAATAGTAGATGTTCAAAGCACATAAATGGAGATCAAGCTTTATTGTCAAGTTTCAAAATAAAGGACGGTGATAATGATACTTTTGGAAATAATGTCAAAGAAAACAAAATTGGCATTGAAATTATTGGTAATCATTCATCTTCCTTTATTTAAAAATGTTCTCTTAGTAGATAACCTTAAATGTAATGTACCTAGTTTTAGTCAATCGTCTGATGAATGTTATCATATCAAATTTGATTTTTTCAAGTGCCTTATTGAGGATACTACATCAAAAGAAGGTATAGATTTTGAGGAAATCTTTGCACTGATGGCTACATTAGAATTCATTTGCATGCTTCGTGTCTTTACTTGTCATAAATGATTTACTCTTTTTCCAATAGATGTTAAAAGTGCATTTTTAAATGACTTTATTCAAGAAAAAGTCTTTTTGTTGATCAATTACCCGGTTTTAAAGATCACAAATATACGAACTATGTTTTCAAACTTAGAAAGACTCTTTATGGTTAAAACAAGCTCTTACAGTTTGGTACGAAAGATTGAGCAAAATTCTACTTTCAATTGGTTATTCATTAGCGAGCAAAGGTTATTGAGTCTTCAACATAAAAACTTTAGTTTTTGAAGAATACATGTATATAACATTTGATGAAACTAATCATTTTGATGAAGAGAAAGGTATTGATAATGAAATAGGTTTGAAATTCATTTTGAGCAAATAAAATCCAAATAAGGAAGATTCTAAAGATGTTGAAGATCAATATGAGGAATAAGCAAATGTGCAACTAGATGAAGAAAAATCTTCTAGAGTAAAAAGTTCTCTTCCTAACTAATGGAGTCAATCAAAGTGCATAATGAACATGTTCATTAAGTTTGAAATGGAAGAGTTAAAAGCAATGAACACTCCAATAAGCTCATCAATTAAACTAGGTGATCAAGGTACTTCCATAAACATAACAAAATATCAAGGTATGATCGGATCTCTCATTTACTTAATTGCAAGTAAACTCACATCAAGAATCACACTTTAGTGCCGTAAAATGAATGTTAGGTATCTTAGTGGCATTAAGATATTACGTCTATTGTATTCTAAAGACACCAAAAAGTGGGATATTGTATTAGAATTTGTGAATAAGGAAAATTAATTGGTAGATATTCTCACTAAATCTCTAAAACTCGATAAATTTTCATATATTCAAAGAGATTTGGAAATTATCGATGAATTTAAAGTATGTAGCTAAATTGCATTCATACTAAATGTTCTCGTATGATTCTATTGCATAATTGGTTGGAACGCATATAAATTTTATCCAAATGCTTATGTTTTTGTCAATTCATCACTTAAGCTTTGATTATTATTATCTTACTGTAAATGTAATGATTATCCTCTTATTTAAACTTGTATATATTTGACATCTTGTACTTAATTGAGAGGGAATATATTACTATTTTCTATGGTTGATTTAAAGTTTTGATATTATACATAATATTCGTCCTCTCATAAGTGCTACCTTTTTGTTTATGACAAAGGAAAAAAATATATGAGATGATATGCTTGATGAGAATGTAATCTTGCCTTGATAAACATATGCTTTAAAATGAATGGCTATTGGTTTGTAAAAGATAGGGGGGAATATATGGATTACATGCAAAATTTATAATTTATATTCAATTATCAATATGATATCAATTGTTTAATCTTACCTTGCAGATCATCTTGTTTGTCATAATAAAAAAAGGGAGAAATATTGACCTATGGTTGATTTCATCCTTAATGTTTTAATCATAACAAACAAGATTAGTACTCTTTTTAACAATTGATTATCAATATGAAATCAATTGTTTAATCATACCTTGCAAATTATTTTGTTTGTCATAATAAAAAAGAGAGAAATGTTAACATATGGTTAATTTCATCCTTAATGTTTTGATCATAACAAATAAGATTAATATTCTTTCTAACAATTGATTTTGAGTGATAATAGTTCAATGTTAAAATCAATCAATCATTGCCAAAATCAATACATTATAAATCGGACTTGAAATGAAGATCAAAGCAGAAGTTAAGCATTCAAGTCAAATCATTCAAGACAAAAGCTTAAAAGATAAACGTCAAGAAAAAGCAAGATCAAGAGTATGAGAGATGACATGAAAGAAAGATCAAGACAAGAAGTGTAAAAGACAAATTTCGAAACAAGATTAAAAAAAAAACTAAATTTCTTAGTTCATATATAAATATACTAATAGTTCGATATTTAGAAATGAATGATAAAAGTTCAAAAATCGTTTTATATACGAAAAGATTATTTTATAAAAATACTTGCAAAAAAATTTATTTTTCAAAAAAGGTATGTGTTTTAATTTGATGTTTAAATTTTTACAATGTTACTTACCTTACAAAATAAATTAAAAATGTTCTTCAAAAGTCCACGTTTTTCCCCAAAAAAAAAAAGTTACAGTCAAAGTCAACACGGATGTTCGATTTGTACGACCAAATTTTTAATAGTTCTGAATTTTGATGCACAACGATTAGTTTCAGTCGTCCGGTTCACTGCGGACGTCGGTTGGTCAGAAATTTTGGCATTTTGATTGCTATAAATACCACTTCACTTTACATTTATAATACAACTAGAAAAGAGCTTTCTTGTGAAATACATTTGCAAAAAAAAAAAAATAATTCTTTGAACTTACATTTTTACATTCATTTCATTTATTTCTTTATAAAAAAAAAACTTTAATTGTTGAATCAAACTTCTTAAATCATTTCTCTCATCAATGTTTTTCATTTTTTTGTGTGCTTAACTTATTTGTATCAATTTTAAAGAGATATATATTTTTGAAGAAAATATTTACAGTTACATTGTATAAACATTTCTACTTCTTCATATTGAAAACTTTGATCGATTAAAATCAAACTCGTAAAATTATCATATTCATCAAAATTTCTCATTTTTCTCTTGATACTTGATTTATTGCAATTATTCATTAAAATAGATATATATTTTGAGAAGATTTTTGAACATACATTTTATTATTTTTTCTTCATCTTCTCAATGAAATATTTTGATTGATTAATCAATTGAATCTAATTTTTTATTATCATATTCATCAAAGTTTTTCATCTAATACTGAGCCATCATTTATTACTATTCATTGAAGTGTTAGCCTCTTTTAGTACTTAATTTATTTGTATTATTTATCAAGAGATGTATTCCATTATAAAGTCAGTTTGATAAAGTGTGGGTCGTGTTAACTCCCTTAAAGATCAACATTGTATAAAGATCAAGGTCCTTGTTGTTAGTCATCGTGTGGGTCATATTGAGATCATGTGAAAGCTTAATAATGAGTCGTGTTGAGGTTCTGTAAAACTCAATATTGTATAAGGATCGGTGCTCCTTATTTGTAAGTCACCGGAGTGTTGTAAATGATTGGATTACACCATAGGTCAATCAATATAGTAAAAATGCATTGCACGTGCCGGAGAGCTTGGTAACGGTGGACGTAGATTATTGCTTTGTATCAAACTTCTACAATTTTATTGTTTGCATCATTCTCTCCCTTTTACTTCTCGCTTTTATATTATTATTTGAATTAATCTATTTAGTCTTTACTTACTTGAATTTAGATTAATTATTCGAAAAAGTCTTAAAAATCAATTCACCACCTCTTAGCTAATTATTCTTGGACTATCATAAGTATAGTGAAAAAATTTATAATTTATGTATACGTAACATTTTACACTTAACACCCAATGACTAAGGGGGTTAGACTTGCTCTTAAACGTCAATCTATTATAATAATATTGATAGTTGCATCCGTATTTAAATGACATTAAATATTACCCGATGGATAATTGAAAATAATTTTAAAATGATTTAAGTAAAGGAGAAAATTTTGATATTTATGATTTTTTTTTTTAGTACATTTTAGATAATAACAAGAGTTTAAATTTTATTATTTAATAAATCAAAATATATCTTAAAATGGTGTTAACTATTATATTATTGTTTGCATTCTTGATTCGCTTTGTTAGGTTAGGTGCTTGTTTGACACCCAGTAAAATTTATTTTACGATTTTCTATATGATTATTTTCAAATGCAAATTCACAAAAAAAAAAAAATTTATACGTATACCAAAATTTTCCTACTTTTTAACAACACATTTTACAAAAAAATACTATTCAAAACTCGGTAATCATTTTACACATTTTATAAGCTTTCTTTCCTCGTAAAAGATAATGATTTGATCTTAACGTCATCTCCTAATATTTTCTGGCGTCTTCTTGGATCGAGCTCTTTATTACAATTAAGATATATGCATTTACAAATATCGATTGGACAATCATTACTTCTTTATTTAATGAAAGTATTCTGCTATGTGAACAACCACCTCACAATAAGGAGACCCACAATTTTTTTATTGGTCGTGGGCCCCTATTGTGTGGAAAATGTACATTGGGGTTTACAAATAGCAATTCCCTTAATGAAATTATTATTGATCAACACAGAATATATGGCTCTCTGGGGAGAAGTGCATCACTCTGAAAATTCCAACTACTTAAGGTCAATACAAATTATAACAAATCTCGTAATTCCTTCCAACTTGATAATTTTTATGGATTATGTCATTTTATACCATATGAACATGTTACACTGGATCCGACAAAAGGTTAGCATACTCGCATTCTTTAGTCTTAGCTCTTATTAAGAACGAGGAGGGTTAATGAATTATCTAGTGTAAAATATCACATTGTTCGAAGGACCTTAGATATTGGAGTACAAGATTGTCAATAACGACATTCAGTGCGTCACAAATAATCAAAGATAAATCTTAAAATGAGATATGATCCCACTCATGCACGAGCTATTATTAGCTCAATAGTAGAGCGCATCACTTATAATTGTGAAGGTGTGCCTTGATTGAAAGGATCTTTTTGGGTTAAGATAATGTGAAAGAGATGTGTAAATCTTTGTTTTGTTAAGAATAATCATGATTTTTTTTTCCAATTAATCTGTCTTTATACACTTATACTTTCTTTGGTTTAAAGTTTGTTTGAACCCCATTTAAAAAATAAATAAATAAAGTTGTAATAATGATCTTCTGAAGAATGATTAAAATATAAGGAAATTTTTTATTTTACATGTGAAATTATTTTATTAGAAGAGTGATTATAAATAAGTTTGAAGAACAATAAATTTCTGAAGACTGAGAATCAAATAGAGACTTTTGTTGGAATTTAAGGCCAATATAAAGATTAAATGTGTGAATTAGAAAAGTCCCCCACATGTGTGACATTAGATGCGAATCTTTAAGTACAAAAGGTGCATAATAAATAGTCATTACCTTTTGACAAGGTTCGACTTAGACCATCAATCTTGAAAATGTATAATCTAACGGTTGAAATTATTTGCGCCAAAAGATGCACTCATATGAAGAGACATATGAAAATCTATAAAAATAACCCCTCTAATTCTATTTTCTTCGCTCTAAATCAATTTCATATAATTGATTTATAATTCTTTCTTTCTCCAAATTCTATCAAAATAATTTCCATATTATATTTGAGTTTCGCGTTTGTTATTTAGTATTCGATATCTTTCATTTTAGAATAGTACGATCAAATGTTGGTTTGTCCAACAAAATTAGCCCTTGCATGGTCCACATTAAATTTTTAAAAATCTTTTATTTCTTAATTTTAATCCCATGTTCTCCAAATAACATAATATTATATACAAATTTAAAAATTTTCATTATTTTTCAACCACATAATCTCCCATTAATCACTATTCCAAAATTTATATATTCTCCAAAATGGGGGCCAAACAATGATTTAATATTGTACTATATTAATTTTGGAAGAAGTGTATTTTGGGAGACAGACATCCATTTGATCATATTAACATCAGTGCATGGGTGAAATACATCTTAAAGAGATTTGCATTAACATACCTCGCTTCATTTTTTTATCTTCTTTGAATTTCTTCATTTTCTGCATTTCAGTAAGTCGTGATTTGCTTATTAATATGCAAGTACCATGATTTCGGTAATCACATTACTTACAATTGCACAATATAAGTGTACTTAATCACTATGAGGCTTGTCTATATAAAATGAAGAATGTGAATAGAGTTGATGAATATTAAAATTAGTTTGGCCTAAGTATTTTGGGGTCAAACAATTCATTCTCAACATGAATTTAGATTTGTCCAAGTCTGTACGGTGGTAGCATGGTCTACAAGTCTCATTCTTAAAATCACCTTACGTGAAAAAGTGGAAAGGTTGAAAGCCTATTTATACACAAGAATGCTATACAAATACAATGGTCTCTAAATCAAAAGTGGTTAGTATTGTCCATCCTAAATTTGAAAATACACGATCTTTCATTGATATTCTCAAGTCATTTATCTATTAACTAAAGGTGAAATATTGTTTATTCGGTAAATAAATATATGATCAAACTTTATATAGTTAGATGGATATTATGATGTTAATTTGAGTCCTATGTTGTTTGCATAATGTTCTTAGTTTATGTTGGATACACCCTAGGATTTGTGGGGGGGGATAGTATTGTTTTTCTAATAAAATTTTGCAATATTTGAAAATATTCGAAACGATAAATACACTGTGGTGAATACATTGTTAAGCTTTAAATGTGCATGATGTTGAAAAAATGGATACCCAATGCAAAGGTTCAAATTATGCTAGTAAATGAGTTTTACTGTAAGAGCTTTCAATAAAAGTTAGAAGGAAGGATGATGGCTTCAAAGAATTTAAATATATTTCCTAATTGACAATATGTGCTTGTTATATGATTTAATCGAGATAGCTAACTACAAATCATAAAGAACATAATGTCGTGTATAATGGTAAATCTTGAATCTAAGCCATAGACAAAATACTATTTAGCTATTGCTCTCAAATTAAACAATACTTGTTGTTTTATTGAATAATAACCTATGAATAAACTAAAAATAGAGGAAAATGGATGTAAAGCCTAACTATTGGGTTAGCTTAATGGAAATCTAACCTAGCGACTAGAGATACCACATACTAGTTTCAATAGGAAAACTAGTTATAACTGACTCAATAAGAAGCACTTCAGAGTTTTACTCCTCATTTTTATGATGCGAATAAATGTTGCCTACAAAAGATTGGTTATGACAAACTATAATTTTAGTGATGACTATACCTTGTAAACTGTATAAGTGGAGTATTGTAGGGCACGTTTTATAGAACATAAATTGGTAATCTTACTTAGGTGAATTTTCTAGTGCACTTGCAAAGTTAAGAAGGTTCGAGGCCAAAAAAATGAACACAACAGAAAACTAAAAATTCAATTTATTGCCTATGCTTACAATAACTGTCGACAGTTCAAAACGTTACGTTCACTGATAAGCCAGTAAGTCCAATAGATTCTTACTAAGGAAGATTCAAAGCCAAAGCTACCGATCCTGATACATTATATATTAGTTGTACTCTTCTTCGTCTTCCCATATGGGGGATTGTTGGAATTTAAGGGTTTCATAAAGATTAGTGGATTGGAAAAGTCTCCAATAGGTGGGTCAACTGAATATGACTCTTCAAATGCAAAAGGGGCATATAAAAATTCGTGACCTTTTGATGTTCAATTTAGACTATTAATCTTTAAAATGTGTGATTTAATGGTAGAAAATGCCAAATCAAATAATTTCTTTTATTCTAATATATGAATTAGAGAGTAATAAACAACTATAAAAAGAAAAAGAAAGTTAAAA
The DNA here is from genome assembly GCA_903798385.1 of Fraxinus cuspidata. Taxonomy (NCBI): domain Eukaryota; kingdom Viridiplantae; phylum Streptophyta; class Magnoliopsida; order Lamiales; family Oleaceae; genus Fraxinus; species Fraxinus cuspidata. The sequence continues at coordinate 3,890 of CAIGRP010124425.1, read as the reverse complement.
TTAAAATTGTACACAATGTACTGTAGAGTTCATTCTCTAACGTATAAAAAACAAGTCCTCATGTTTTGTGTTAGAATTAGGGTGCAACATGAATTCTATTTAGAATGTTATTTGGAATCCTATTCAAAGTCTATATAATAAATTCTAGTTGAAGTTCTATTTGGAAGTGCAATTGGAAGCTGTAATTTATATTGGACTTGAAGAGGTCAAGATATGAAATAGGGAGAAATCTTCGATTCTTTTCCAATAGCGAGTTGCTAGCCTTCCGCTTGAGCAATGCCGTTTAATTATGTACCAATAGCTGGCACTCGTTTGGGCCACACCGCCCGTTTAGCGCTTGAGCTACATCTTGTGATCAATTATTTTATATTGTGCCTATAATCTCGTATTTTCTTCAACAAATAGGTATCAAAGCAATTGATATCATTTTTGTTTTCAACAAACTGGTATTAGAGCTAAATACTTGAAAATTCTTTGGAGATCGATGTTTTGATCAAGTTAAGAACTCAACTTGATAGTTTGTGATGACAACTATGAAGTATGATATTTCGTGTTTGGATTGCAACACAAGATTTCGTTGTGGTAGGTAAAGATGGGAGCAGTACTCACTTAGATGGATTTGGATGACACTCTGACAGGATGCCCACAACTTGGACATTAGAGGAAAAATAATGGAGTTATCGAAAGACCCTATCTCATATTCAACTCCATCTTTCAAGTAATATTTTTTAGAACGTTTTGAATGAGAAGTCAACCGCTGCATTATGGTAGAATTTAGAGTAATTATGTATGAAGAATAGTCTAACCAGCAAATTATATCTGAAGCAACGTCTATATTCTCATCGTATGACAGAAGGTATATCATTTGAAGATCGCCTAACTGTTTTTAAGGAAATCGTCGCTGATTTGGATACCTTAGGTTAAATATAACGAAGAAAATATGGGCTCGATTTTCTTGTATTCGTTACCCGCTTTATATATGTCTTTTAGAGACACGATCTTATATAGTCATGATACTCTCACTATTAAATAAGTATATGATACTTTATATTCAAATTAGAAAATGAAGTATCTTGTTGGATTAGAAGTTCATGAAAATGGCCTCGTTGTTGATGGTGGTGGTGCAAGGGACAAATTAAAATCTATAATTATTGAAAGAAGAAGGGACACTTGATAAAAAAAATTGTTATAAATTGCAAAATAAAGAAAAATTGGCTGCAAATCAACAATCAGAAGCTTCAAGGGAAGCCAGGATTGCAGAAAATTATCACAGTGATGGAGAATTTCTACTTATTTCTAACTACGGCTCCAAACCCGACGAGAATTGGATTCTTGATATAACTTGCACATTTCATATGTGTTTCATTTGGGTTTTATTTTAAACATATGAAATAGTTTCAAAAATGGTTGTGGTAATGAGAAATAATACACTTTGTAAGATAGCTGGTATTGACCGGGTTGGAATAAAGATGTTTGATGGGATTGTTCGAACATTTGATACAGTGAGAGTCATGTTCCAGATTTGACGAGAATTATTATCTCCTTGAGTGCTCTTGATTTAAAATGGTACAAGTACATTGTTGAAGGTAGAGTCTTAAAAGTTAGTAAATGAGTCCATGTTTTGTTGAAGAGGCATAGAAAACCCCAGTTATATGTCTTATAGTGTCATACAAAATCTTTAATCAATTAACATATTTTAAGAATTAGGGTGAATTTGGAGTTGGATTATGTACTCTTAGGGTCTAATTTGAGGTCTTATTTGAAGAATATATCTCAGTTGAATTTAGAAGTTATGGGTAATACCGCTTTATCACCTTTACCGACGTGACATTGTATTCAATTACTAGTAACATACCCATTTTCTTTTTTTTTTTTAAATCATAAGCCTCCATATAATTACAATTCTGTTGATTTAGTTGATAGTTTGAGCCCCTGTTTGAGCTACATTAAAATGTTCATTCTCATTCTTCTACTCATTTTTAACCACACATTTTTCAATAAAATAATATTATCATATCAATAACTTTTCATTATTTTTCAACCACACATTCTCCATCAATCTATTATTTTAAAATACATTCTTCCAAAATAATATGGATAAAACACAAATGTGGTTAAGAGTGTTAATTCTAATCAAAATCCGTCTTTTGATGCATTTAGTTGTGGTGCTCTATTTTAAAGCCTTTTTTTCTCTGTTTGGCAATATCCAAGCCCAATGCTTATAATTTTGTTAATACTCAGTTGAGTTTTGCGTTTGTTAGATGGTAGAGTTTTGGAAAATATTTACAGTTGGAAATTTTGATAAGAGAATTTCGTTTGTGTTTTTGTTGAAGAATTGAAATTTATTCCTTGTAGTGAAATTTGTCTTCAGATGGAGAATCTTTCAAGTTTATTTATTGCAGTGAAATTCGTGTCAATATGAAATTTATTAAAATTCGAAGTCCATTTGACAAATTCTAGTTGAACTTCTATTTGAAAGCCCAATTGAAAATTAGAGTTTGTGTTAAACTTGAAGAGCTGAAGATATGTACCAAAAGAAATCTTCGACTAGCTAGTCTCTAGCTTACTGCTCAAGCGACGCTGTCAAAATTCTATACCGAGAACCGACCCACCTAGCACTCGAGCGGTGCCAACATTGCCCGCATGGCACCCTCCTAGAGCTCAAGTGACGACTTTTCTAGTCCATGCCTATTTTCACGTTTTGACTCGTTTTTAGTATTCAATTCCATCTATAACTTGAGAAACACTGAAAATTTTCAGAGACGCAACATAAATGAGTTATTTACCCGTGATTAATTAGGTAACAATTAAAACCTTGTCACCAATCATAAGCATTTCAAGTACCAATAAAGGATTAATAAATAGCGCCCAACGCAATTCATTAAGTAAAAAATAAAATCTTATTCATTACATTAAGTACGACCACAGAGACTATTTGAGCATGGGGTATTTTGCCAATTTGTTATTTGACTATAATGTACATATTGGAGTGGCTAACAAGCGACATGCCCAAACACGAAATTTTCTTTCTTTCTTTTTGTGGCAATCTAGTATAGAGGTTAGGGACAAAATACAGCTCAACAGCTATTAAATAGTTAATGACTTCTGACTAATAAATCTATATACCACGCATGCATCTGCTGTTTGGTTCAAATAAAAGAAGAAACTCAGATAATTATAATGATAAACCTCTAAAGAACCACATTTAATTTACTTTCGCCCCTCTGCTGCAGTTGTATTCTTCAGTATCTGCAACCAGAAATAAGGAGTTAGCACTGTTTTGGATGAACATAGGGGAACTAAGTCGAAGAGAAACTAGCAAGCAAATCATTACATTAGGACCGACCATGTTTCTTTTTCTTCTTGTTACAATACTAGTCTAGTCGATCAAACTCGCTAAACTTGTATGTAACTATGGAAGAACTAATGAAATTGAAATATTAGGTAGCTCACCTGTCTAAGCATTTGATTCTCATTTTGTAAAGTCGAAACCCTTTCTTCAAGTTCTGCATTCTTAGTTTCTAACTCTTTAACTCGACCCTCCAAATCAATCAAGTATGCCTTCTTCCTCTCCCTAGCTTGTTGTGCTGACACTCGGTTCCTCAACAACCTAACAACAAAAATAAACAACAGATTTCCCTCCCTTAGAGCAAAACTAATGCTGGGAGCAAAAACTCAATCAGAAATAATGTTTAGGGGAAAATCAGAAATGTAGCCGTTGGAATATTTGGCAGCTGGATTTTTTTTCTCATGTGGTAGTTGATATGTAAATTAGGGAATAAGCTACTTTATTGGATATTTTTACCCACCTACTTGACAGTGGTGAAAGCACATGGAAGGAAACAGACGAACGATAGAATGTCACTTAACGCACTTAACGTTCTGTCGAG
>CAIGRP010124407.1:0-21584 GCA_903798385.1 Fraxinus cuspidata | reverse complement strand
GGTCTGGTAATCGGGCTCAGCAGGAGAAGGTCAAGGATCGAGCAAAATTTGCTGCGGCCAAGGAAGCATCTAAGAACAAGGCTAAGGGAAAGGTTGATGAGGATGAGCCTGTGAGTGAGGCACCTCATAGATGGAGAGATTATACTGTGGAGTTCCATTTTCCCGAACCCACTGAGCTAACTCCACCACTTCTGCAACTAATAGAAGTTAGTTTCAGTTATCCGAAGCGAGAGGATTTTAAGCTCTCCAACGTTGATGTTGGCATTGATATGGGGACTCGTGTTGCTATTGTTGGGCCTAATGGAGCTGGAAAATCTACTTTGCTCAACCTTCTTGCTGGTGACTTGGTTCCAACTGAGGGTGAAGTTCGGAGGAGTCAGAAATTGAGGATTGGTAGATACTCTCAACACTTTGTGGATCTACTTATAATGGATGAAACACCAGTTCAATATCTTCTCCGTCTACATCCGGATCAAGAGGGACTCAGCAAGCAGGAGGCAGTTCGTGCAAAGCTCGGAAAGTTTGGACTCCCCAGCCATAACCACCTCACCCCAATTGCCAAATTGTCCGGAGGGCAGAAATCCCGGGTGGTTTTCACTTCCATTTCCATGTCTAAGCCACATTCTGCTCTTAGACGAGCCAACAAATCATTTGGATATGCAGAGCATTGATGCACTGGCAGATGCACTTGATGAGTTCACTGGGGGAGTTGTCCTAGTCAGTCATGATTCTAGACTTATATCGCGTGTTTGTGAAGATGAAGAAAGAAGTGAAATCTGGCTGGTGGACAATGGCACTGTCGAGACTTTTCCAGGCTCATTCGAGGAGTACAAGGATGAGCTTATCAAGGAGATCAGACAGGAGGTCGATGCTTGAGCATGTATTCCAGCCTCCAGGTATAATTTTTCAGATGAGGAACAATATTTTTCTTTATTTTTTTTCTTAAATTAAATTATTGTACTAAGCAATTGGATTTTAACCCTATTATAATTGGTACCATCTGTTTTACTTGTAATGTTACATATATCCAATTTTCTTCTGGTTGAAATTTCTGCTTGTAAGCTCATTCTCCATTTCTTTCTTTCTTGACTGAGCTGAAAAGCTAGTTCTGTTTCTATTATCTGGAACTGTGAAGTAGATAATCAAATATTATCTCCCTTCCTTTATTTTTGATATGTTAGTGTTCTATTATAGGGGAGAATATTTTCATTCGCTTGCCTTTGATATTTTGTTCTTTAGGTACATTTATTGGAGAGGAAATAATGAACAAGATTTTAGTTTCTTTTTATTCATTATTAACCATTACTGTCTAAATATGTCAAATCTTCCCTACCAAACACCCCCACCCCACAAGTGTTCAACACCCATAAGCCGCAATCGGCATAATATAGCTTGATATCAACTATCTATCGACATGTCTTTACAAGTGGTCTCAATGAATCTTTTTCTTTTTGAGGACACTATCTATTTAGCCCTTTGTTTTAAAAAAGGTTTCCGAATCAAAATGGCATCATAACTCTATGTAACGTATAGAGGTGTCAAAATTGGCAGGCTAGGTAAAGTTCGCATGGGCTACCAGTGAAAAGTGGTGTTGTCGTCCTGCAACTTTTAATACCGAATTTTTTTATATTTAGCCATTTTTATATAAAATATTTAATAAATTGGAACAGTGGTTCAATGTTCAATATCATTATTAAAAGTACAACTGATAATTTAGTTAAAGTAATTTATTATTTTATTAGAAACCTAGGTGTCCTAGGAGCTAATTTGATAACTATTTTGCACTAGATAAAATAAAATAAAATAAGAATTTTAAATATACTCGTACATCCCTCTATGAAATAGAGGATTTTTGTCATTTTCGAGTTTCCTCTAGTTGATGTGGTATGTGTCTTGTGATCCCGTTGAAGTATAGTTAATTTATTGTTTGTTTACTTCCAAATTCGAAATAAAGACTCGAATTTCAACTAACATTTTAATATATTTTTATATGGATTTAAATTTAAATTATATTATTACTAACCCACAATAGACATAAATTATGTTGATAATAATATTTTGATAATTATTTAAAATTAAATAAAAATGGATGTAATGAAAAATATTTAACTAAATTTTAGGCCACCACAGTCCACAAATAACGGGAGCAACGGCAGCATGGGTGAGAGGAAGCGGTAAATTTGCTAAAAGTGGCTTCGATAACAAAAAATTAACAGCAAAATAATGGCGTCAATGGCTGGCACGTCTCAATTCACCATTGGAGGATTCAATTCTCTTTCTCTATCCTCTACTCAGTCTCTTCAAAATCGAATTCTCACTCTTTCCCAGCTTCCCTATCGCGTTTCAAATTTCACGCGCCACCGCAATGCTGGCGGCGAAAGAATGGCCGGCAAAGCCATATCGAGATATTGGGGGTGTACTAAGATTCGGGCTATGTCATCCGGCACGTTCGGATCCCGATTGGAGGAAAGTGTGAAGCATACTGTCACTGAGAATCCAGTTGTTGTTTACTCCAAAACTTGGTGCTCGTAAGTGCTCTTTGATTATTTTTTTGGTCATATTTAAAGATTTTCTCGAGAGATTTTATGTGGGTTTTGTTGAATTTTGTGGTGAAGTTACTCTTCCGAGATAAAATCATTGTTTAAGAGGCTTGGCGCGGAGCCGCTTGTTATTGAATTGGACCAAATGGGTAAGTTTAAAATTTTCATTTTTTTTTTTAATAAATCCTGTTCGTGCGTATGTTTGTGCTAGAAGCCTAGAACATCGAAAATTATGGTCGGATATGAATGTGGTTTTCTCGAGTACCATTGAGACCTGCATATTTGAATGCATTTTGGTATGATTTCAATAGATGCTTGAAACAATTAAGATTAATATGTAAATGGTGTTAGTAAAAGGAGGAAAAAAAGGTTGGGGGGGATATAAACCGGCTGCAAATGTGATTTCTGAAGGTAAAAGGAAAAAATAAAATAAAAAAATAAAAAATTATAATTGGAACTTACAGATGGAATCAACATGGTTTTTTTTTATATTAAGTTTTCTGTTCTCGAATTTGGTTACTGGCCTCTAAACATTATGGGTGTAACTCCCATTTATTGATTGTTGTATATTTGCGAGTTTTGAGTTGTATTGTGGGTTGATCACAGCAAAAGACACCTTATAGGATTCTATCATTTTAGTGTCTGCATTATAGAAAATGAAGATATAAACTGTTGCTCTTTGATTATATTGATGTTATTCAGAAAATGAGTTATCGATGGATTGAGCCAACTGCCAAGACCAATCTTGTACCATATTTTCTATATTAATAATTACCCGTGATAGTTTTCGTAAGTTTTAGTTTGTTATTCAGATTTTTTTGTCTAACTTCAATCTTCTAACTGATATCTCAATTTTTGAGTACTAGAGAATAAAAAGAAAAAAAGATAGGTTCAAGTAAAATTGGTGTCTAGTCAGCCAATTCCATGAGCTGATTTGTGTCCATAACAAGATGTGGGCTACATAAATTACACAACTTTATCTAAAATCCTCGCATACAGTTGTTAAACATAAAGAGAGAAAAGATACCATTTAGATATTTGCAATTGATTCAGAGGTATACTGAAATGTAAATACGGTATTGTTTATATAGACTTTACTAGTAACTCTGAAATATGAATATGCTTAATTTTTCAAATACAAGAAGAAGTAAGGATTATTATCAACAAATTGGGGGTCGATCGCTTTTTTTTCCTTGGGAACTTCTTGTAATGTAGGCTGATTTTATGTTGTTTTATTCTACATAAGAATTCATAAAAGGACAGATCTATAACTGATTTTGTGGAAAAAGATAGATGAAATCAGGTGTGAGACCTAGTCTGTACTGCCCTTACACAGAATTTCCACCTTTAATTGAATGAACATCCATTATGACAATTTTTTTTTTAAATATTTTTCAGGTCCCCAAGGACGACAACTGCAGAAGACTCTGGAGAGGCTTACTGGACAACATACTGTTCCAAATGTTTTTATTGGTAAGAAGCATTTAAAAATGCTTTAAGATTCCGTCACACATTTATAAGAACTTTGAACATATATATAAACTTGTTACCATGCACTATAACTTTATACAATTTGGTTAACTTGCAAGTTACAAACTTATAACTATGTTCGTTGAGAAGCACTTGATATAGGCTAGATCTGCATATCATCTCATTATGAAGTGATGCAATTTACCTGATACGTTGTGGCAAACCGTTCCGTTGGTAATGGGATGAAAGACATCTTTGCTGATAGAGATGTTATGTTATTTTGTTAAAAAATAAGACTAGTTTTAATTTCACATGATTTCAGCTTTGAAGTTATCATTTTTTCAAATAAGATTGTGAAGAGTATTACAACTAATATTTGTTTCTCATGAACAGGTGGGAAACACATTGGTGGTTGCACAGGTACTATTTCTGACATTTCTTGTCCTTAAGACGATGGTTTAACTTTTTAAGTAGTTTCTCCAGGAAAAAAAAAAATTATTCTTCTCAACATCCTGTGTTATATTGTCACGATAGTTTCAGCAAAGAACATTTACTTCCGCGTTAAACAACTGAGTTTTTCATGTTGTGTGCCACCATTGGAATAAGTATATATTATTTGAAATAGCAATTGCCTGTAAATTTGAATGCCGTGCTACACATGTAATGCAAATTTTATGAGTGTCAAATTGGTAAATAAGAGTACATTAATAACAAAATAATATATACCCTCGTGCTCTGGAAAATAGTTATTGTTACGTGATTTAATAGTTGTTGCTATCTTTGTCACCCTACTGGTTCTCTTAGAGATGAATTTCTTTGATTTACTAGTTGTTGCTATCTTTATCACTCGATTGGTTCTCTTAGATGAGTTTCTTTCATTTTTTAATAATTGCCGTTGACTTTCTCCATCTTTTAATTGGTTTCTTCAACATAATCTTTTATGGTCTATTGTTCACATTTTTTGCGTGAACTACCTTTTCAATATTTTGATGTTAAAATACAATATGATGCCCAACCAACAATATATTCATAAAAGGAAAAGAGAATTACTCAATCTCCCCACTCCCCCACCCCCCCCAAAAAAAAAAATAAAAAAAAAAAAATTACATACATCTTAATTTAACACATTCATATTATTTTCTCTAGGTTTATCTATATAGATCCTTGTTGCATTCCATTTTATTTGCCATGTCCAACATTAAAACTTAAACCTTCAAGTCGTGGATACTTCTCAATTACCTTATTCCATATTATTATAAGTTGACTTGTCCCTAGTACAGTCACTTAGTAGGGTCATCTAGTGGCCTTCCTTGAGTATATCCAAGTTATTTGAATACATTCTCCGACAATTTATCTTCAATAACACCTGTTCTCATACATACTCGTTTCCAATCTCAGTTTTATTGCAAATCCATCTAAACATTCAAATATTAGGTTTCTAGATTTCTATTAAGCCTTCATTATGTTACAATGCTTTTTTATTTCCTACAAGTAATAAGTGTAACTATTAAGTTTACAACAACGTCCATTAGGAGGTGTAATTGTAGAAAGATGAGGCGAAAACCATTAGTATTTAGTGTGCTTTATTAATTGCAGAGCAAAGTCAAAACAAAAATTTAAATTTGGGATGGGGAATAAATGTTGTTTCTTAATATTGGACATCCTATTTGCTGGTGTGGTTGCAGTCCTGTAGTACTTTATGTTTTATTAATAAAATTTCATTGAGCACTTGAATGATTGAACCTAACAATACACTGATCATGTTTTCTATCTTGAAGTATTTTTAACTTACTTTTTTTTTTCTTAACAATGCTTTAGATACTGTCAAGTTACACCGTAAAGGAGAACTTCGACTGCTGCTATCAGAAGCTGGAGCCACTAAGATGCAGAGCTAGCACTGAGCTTAATATCACTTTATAGATTTTCCCCCCCTCAGCTCCTTTCAGTCCTCCCAAAATTCAATGATAATTTTATGACTAATATCTTCTGAAAAATATGGCAACTTGCATCTCTTCGAGATACACCTTTGCATATATCACATCTAAATTCATTCTGTTGTGAGTACATTCTTAACTCTCGAGTATCGGAAATGCTCATTTCAAATCTCTTCACTGGTTCTACGTCTAATTTATGAATCCTTCTCCAGATATTGCATTTTACTGGCGCTTGCCTTGTCTACTGAACCATTTGGTTATTTTTATGGATGGACACTTGTGAATGGCAATTACTTGGTTTTGTCTGTGAGACTGTTAGCCAGTCAACCTTAGTTCAATAAGTTCTAAGTATCATTAACCTGGAGAGAAACTCAGTGTCTAAATTCATCTGTTTCATTAATTGCATTGTCAAGCAACTGCAGTGCTTAGTTTGCTTTTCTGCAAGAGTTCTAATTATCCAATTGATGACTTTTTACTTTAGTATATTGCATGTTATTATTTTCTTGGAATTAGAGTGTTTGAATTTCGTTACATAATTATAGGTTGTCAAAACCTTAACCTGCATGTCTCTATGTGCAAAATAATTGGCAACTTCACATGTTTTATGAAAAAAAATTTGCTCCTTCATGCTCTTTTCTCTCGTCATTAGCTTTTATGTCCTAGTTGTGATTGATTTCTGAGCAGTTTTAGGTGCCACTTTCCACCTTCAGAAATAGAACCAAGTTCTCAAAAATCAGGTCTCGGGGATAGAGGAATAGAGAAATACTAATAAGCTAATGTTCTACTGGACTATCCTTTTGTGTAGAAATGACAAGGCAGATTATAAGCTGAGTAAAAGCAAGTGATTTGAGTAAATGTTCTACTTGTTGCTGATTTGCTAACCAACAAAACAATGATTGGTACAGATGAGGATGTGACGACTAGTAAGTGCTTATTTGGTACATAGTACTAAGATTGTGACAAACAAGATTTTATCTTCTTAAGATTGTTTAGTACTATCCAATCTTCCTTAGCAAAGATTTTATTAGCGTATAAAGATGTAGACCTGAAGAACAAATCATAGTGACTGTTAAGAAGGTGAACTGCAATGTATCTATGTCCTTGCAAGCAATATGTCTCTTTTGTGCTTGTAGTACACCAACATTTCGTTTCGATCTGGAAGATTATCTTTTAAAACAGGATGTTCCTTAAAGTTCTTAGCCCAAGCATGTAGGCGAGGAAATTCATTTGCTTCCATAATTCTTACTCCCGCCGTCTCTTCAATTACATCATTCCTGACAGCCATCCATCCAAAGGCTATATCTGTCAGTCCTATGTTGTTCCCACAGAAAAATTTCTTGTCACCAAGACCATGCTCTTCTACGATCTTCAGCTGTTGTTTGGCTTCTTCTACTGCTTTCTTTTGTTCCTCACCAACAGTCACATAGAATGCCCCAAATATTGGACTCTACAGCAGCAAATAGAATGATTAGACCAAGAAAACAGAATGATTAAGCTCTGCAGAAGACAAAAAAATGATGAAGCCAAAGTGAACTCTTATTGTGTTTCTAGTTAATGAAGACCAGGAATAAGTGTTATCTTCATATGTACTACCTTTCCCCAAAAGCTATATCATATTAATCATGTAGAAGGAAAGCTGGTTATTTGTTTATATGCATGGTTGATGTAAACTCATAGCATAGATTACCTTATCCTCCACAAATTTCATCCAGAATCGAGCGATGGCCCTCTCGTGGGAACCACTCGGAAGCAATGGATTTTGTGGCCAGGTTTCTTCAATGTATTCCAGGATTACTGTTGATTCTGCAATTGATATTCCATCATGGATGATCACAGGTATTTTCTTGTGAACTGGATTATGCTGAAGTAGCATGTCACTCTTGTTTGAAAGATCCTCTTCTATGTACTCATAGTTGATGCCCTTGAGCTTCAGTGGCCATATAATTCTGTAACCATATGGACTAGGCCAAGCTCCAAGTAGCTTTATCTCTTCCATTTTGCTGCTTTACGCTGTTCTCGACCCTTCTCCAGTTTAGATTTCTACCTCAGGGTTTAGAATCAGGCAGAATGTGAGAATGTGACTTCCCTGGCTGCATACTGATGATGATATATAGAGGTGATTGAAACCCTGTGAAGAAGATGGTATTGAATTGGAAATTCTTTTAGACTTTTCTCCCTTTTCTGTGGCTATTTTTACTTGTGAGCTGGATATTTTTTTGTCCTTTTAAGGGTGATATTTTTCTAGGTTGGTTGGAAACTAGATTGAAAATGGACATACGTTGTTAATTGGAAAGGCAAATTTTCACTGTTGGTCCGCAACCTATTGAGGTAATAGTGAGTTGGTCTCTTAACAAAAAAAAAGGAGCAAAGTTGTCTCTTAAATTAAGTGTAATACTAGTTCTCACATACATGGGATAAGTATCTCAATTGTGACTGACTTCCGAAAATGTTTCTCAATTACTATTGAACTTTAAAGGTGTGTTTAATTACATTTATTTTCATAGAAAATGTTAATTTTTCACCCAAATTTCTATTTTGAAGTATTTGATTGCTATTTTTTTCCATTGACAATATTTTTCAACCTTTAAGAATATACCTAATTTTCCTTCTTTTTAAAGAAAATATTTTCTTTGGGGGAGTAGGTTTTTGTTTTGCTCAAAACAAGGAAAATATTTTATTTTCTAAAATATATTTTCCATTTCAATCAAACACACTCTAAAAGCGCTGTTAATGAAATTTTTTTGCTGAGCTTTTGTTCGGCTCGACTTGGGCCAAAAAAAGCTCGAAACATTTTTACTCGAGTCGAGCCCGAGCAAAAAAATTTGGTTCGCGGTTTTGGCTCGACTCGTTGACACCTCCTACTCTATCATTCATCGTTTTAAAAGTTAACGGACTAGACCAATGAGCGAATGATCGAATGACATATGAGATAACGTTTTGGTAAGTTTGTCAAACTTGTAATATTTTTAAAGTTCAATAGGAAAGTTCAGTGACAACTTAAATAATTTTTTAAATTTCTGTCTTGCCTCGTCTTCCAAAAATCTTGATAAGAGTGGCCCCTCCCCTTTTGTTGTCGCCCTTTATTTAAATAATATAACTGATTAATCTCAAATGATTTCTGAGTTACTTTTGACTAATAAAATTTCTCAATTATATGTTTTACAACAAGTTTGACGACATATGAATATGAATTCGCAAGTTTTTGTAAATTGATTTTAACATTTTTCTCCATTAATGGCTAGATTTTTGACACATAAGCGGAATGTCAAAAATGGTGTCAACCACAAGTGTACAAGAAGCATAATTCATTCTCAATACTCCGACTGAACAAAAATATAATATCCACACCTATTTTATATAAGACGTTTAAGACTTAAAAATCTGGAAATAGTATTATTAATCTTTGGGTATGTAAACACCGTGACTGTATGTAAAGTGTTCATTCATAAGACCGAAGTAGTGAACCCAAAATAACAGCACGGCGGTGGTGTGGCGACGGTGAAAAGCCATGACTGAAAATATATGTGATGGCTAAAAGCCTATAGCTGCAAGACTTCAATTTCACTGTTGCGGTGTTTAGATTTTTTTGAGGGGTAAAAACATGTAGGGTCATGACTAGTTATTAGGTAAGATTCACAGATTTAGCCCACGCTGGCCGGGAGTATCCGACGACAAGTTCCTTAAAGCCTTACTATCCCTTGAAGCCTTACAGTCCGGAAGACTTTCTTTTTGCCTCCTTTTCGAATTTGGCAAGTGATTAAACCGTGGTATATTCTTCTTCACGTGACTGTGCTCTAGACCTATGGACTAAGAACCACATTTTGGGTTCTTGCACTCACTCCCTCTACTGTAGAAATTCTCGATCACGTCTTGATGAATAACACTTTAGCTTCAAACCGGAAATTGGGAATAGAGTGAATGAAGTGGGTGCATCATTATCTAGAACCAAACATGCTGGCAGTTTGAGTCTGGTGATGCATCTTAATGTCTTATGAATTCAGGTTACTTGAACATATTCAAACACTGACTCTCTGAAAATTAATGTCATAATAAGTCTATGGATGCTAAATTGCTTAATGTACTGCTGAATTTTCTGTGATGAGCCATTTCGTCATCCTTTTAGCAGAACAACTTTGCAAAAATTCCATGTACCATTCATCGTGTCGATGTCCACTATCGGGGATAAATAAGGAAGAATGTAGGATCGTGCAGCTGATTTCCATCCAGGTTATTGCTGCTTTTGAGAATGATTTTCTCCCAGAACTTTATAGCACATAGATTGTTTCATTCATAGCATCAGGGTTTTCCCAAAAAATGCTTAAGATTTCAGTTGAGATTATCTGATGATGTGCACAAAGTACTGCTAACATGTTTATGACAATGTAATTAACCACTGTTCAGTGTCTTAATCTAACTCTTTTTATTCGAACACTTTCGCAATCAGGTTCTGCTTTACAAGTGAAGCAACCTTGTTATCATCATTTTATTTGTTATCGTTCTACAGCCAAAATATGAAGTGAAGTTCTTTCTCCCTTTCGATCTGTCTGGATGTTCTTTTATATTACTTTCATTGCAAGTGCTTCTCTTGGAGGACTAATAGCTTTGGCGCGATTAATTGGGGCACTGGCCAATTCAACAAGAGCAGCAGAAGTTCCTGATATCATCAAGGGTCTTGGCATAGATTTTGAAGCATTCTCAATTTTTCGCATTTCTTTATTACGGAGAAAACATTTCTAAAAATGCTCAGTTGGCTAAACTTTCAAGAGAGGAAAATCTCTCAAACATTAAGCTTCGTATAGATGAGAAGAAAATTCTTCCAGTCAGTGCTTTTAGAGGAATTGCTCGTCTTATCGTTCTTGCTGGTTCTGCATCTTTCATCACCGAGCCTTTCAAACTCAGTGAACCTTTTATCAAGGGCCTCATGGAAAGAGGGGTGCTTGTTGTCCCGTTTGCTACAGATGGAAATTCACCTGTCTTTGAATTTGAAGAGAGTGAAGAGACGAAGGAGCGGACTTCCAAACAGAAAAGGCTGTGGCAGTTATCGCCTGTTTTTGCCACCGAGTGGTCCAAGTAAGGGATTTGGGAAGAAAGTTTCTCTAACTCTTTCCTTGCCAACATCCCTTCTCTGATATCATCTATAGTTATATATTGTATTCACGAACTTCGTGTCATCGATAACAGGTGGTTAGATGAACAAAAGCAATTGGCAAGGTCTCTCCTGAATTTCCAGTGTAAGTAATCTGTAGCCTGCTCTTTTCCTGAACATTAGGATTATAAAAGTTCAACTTACACTATGATCAAAACAAACGGATTTAGAACTTAGAATAGGAGAAATTGGAAAAATGATTTGAAATCAATATGTTATCCCGTCCATGCTCGTTACACAGTCTCCTCCAAGTATAAACACGGCATAGAAATTGTGTTAGCACACATAATCATTTTATGACGATTATTAGGCGTACTCTCCAAATAGCAACTCTTTATCATAAATTCATTTAAATGATAGTGTTGGAATCAGGATTTAGGCTGTGATATGCCTCAGTGAAGCAGAACAAATGATAATGATAGTGTTGGAATCAGGATTTAGGCTATGATATGCCTTAGAGAAGCAGAACAATTAAGAAACGGGTGGAGGCTGACGAAATGAACTAAACAAATCCCACATCGAAAGATGACTAAAGTTAACCGGATGTAAACTACTTTAAATAAGCCCATTGTGTTTGCTTTCAAGTTTACGTAGCCGCGCAGTGGACACAAAGCGAACTATTCTTTCGCCTTTTACTAAAGAAAACCGTGTGTTCGCTGCAATTAGTGGCATACACTAATTTTTGGAGAGGGCCGATTCTTTTGGATTGGCCTCTACAGTTATAGTATTGAAAGTTGTTAATTGATTGTTAATTATATCAAATAATTTTTTAATCTTTATTGGTTATGTTCTAATTCTTTAATAGTTTTGAGAAAGGTTGTTTTTGTTTTTTATTTAGTTTCATTGTTTTTCAAATATATTTTTTCAAAAATTTTTTATTAACCACCAAAGTTATTTATAAAATAATATTACACGTAAACTCAAAATTTTCTTTCTTTTATTCGCACATTCTTCAAAAAATCGTTATTCTAAATTACATATATTTCCTCCAAAACCAAATTAAAGTGGAGCCCAAGAGGGCTTAGAATTTTTTTATTTTTTTTTATAGTGAGTGAGGTTGACTATTGAGCGTGCTTAAAATTAATATAATAGGAACCATATTTCTAATTTATATTAGATTTTGTTTGGTGATAGGTAACATCATAAGGCTATAATCAGCTCGTTAAGCAAAACCTGACCTTATTACATAATTAATTATTGCTTCGAACTAGTTTGATGTGTTGGATTGGATCCGACACATTTATATACTATTCAATTCAGCTTATTAAATACATCATAATATCCTCCTTTTTTGCAATATGTTTTAAATTGTTTGCATAATAATGGTGGAAATTAAAATTAAAATTTTAATCTGATGCAAAGTCAGCAATTAATTTAGTCACATATTTCATAAGATCGCAAACTTTAAATCACACATTTTATTAACGTTTATTAAAATTTATTAAAAATCTAATTTTAATCTTCACTAAAGATGAGGTATAAATTGTATATGAATTGTTTGTATGATTAATTTGAAATCAATTGCAATAGTTAGAGATTCTATAATATTACTTTGCCCCCGTTTCGCCCCAATTATTTAAGATTATAATTTTTGAAATTGGTTTTTGGAAAGACAAAAAAAATATGTGATTAATAAAGAAGAAAAAAATTTTGGTTTACGTGTACAATTATTTTATTGGAGAATGTTTGGTTGATTAGAAAATGGAGAAAATGGATTGTAATTTTAAAATAGCAAAAAATTATTCAAACTATATCCATGTTTAGTTCCCATTTTTAAAAATTTAATTTTTCTCCAACTTATTTTCATTCGCAAATTTCAAAAGATCCACAACTTTTAGCTATGCATTTTATCAAATTTTGTCAAAATCTACTAAAATCAGATTTTTAGCAAAATCGAACAAGTATTATATTAACTCGACGAAAGAAATAATCTACTTTGGGGAATATTATTATTATTATTATTATTATGGTAATGTACAAATTTATTCTAAAAAAATAAGGATTGAATCTAATGATCATGCATTTGGATCCAACGTGTCACATAAAACGTGCAGATTTATGGTCCTCTAGTTAATATTGACAAAGAAGGCCAACGGTAGTTGGAGGTAGGGTCCCTCATTCGCTAATATTTCCAATGATTCTTACTACACAATTTAACGGCTGAGATTCGTTTGCGAACTGAACTGCCAATGCTGCGATTGATAACAAGTGTGTTTAAAATTGTCATTTTCGTAATTAACCTGAAAAATAAGTTGTTTTAATGTCATTGTCAAATCGAATTAAGTAAAAATTCAACCGTTAATACCGGGTTGTCGAGTGCCCGCAGACAAGGACAAAACTTCAAGTAAAGAAAGTGATGCCAAAACCCTCATTATAAGGTAATTAATTTTGTTAATCAAGTCTTTTTTATTTATTATACTTGTGCAACAACAATATTCTACCTTTGCATACGAGCCCCTGCATCTAACGAATGTACATCCTTCCGATTATAGGCGAAAATTACATAGTATTCAAGATCATATTTAAAATTTGGTTGAGAGGCCAAGCTCAATATAGAGGGGTACTCGGCAAAGCGCAATATCAAGCCGCTTAGCTCGATGTAGGACAGTAAAAAAAGGGTGCTCTATTCGACATTAGAGTAATGTCGTGTATTAAAGAAGAACATGATGTCCTATTAAAATTTTCACAACTGATACAAATGAGTGGCGTAAGAAAAAGCATTTCGAGCTCCCGAGTTTGACAATACAATTGGTACTTCAAGTTTCAAGGACATGACAGTCACTTGCATCAAATTTAAAGGACTTGGTAGTCACCCGCTTCAAAACTCAAAACTTTTGCGGGAGGACTTCAAACCCTTTCTACTTTGTGGTGATCGGTATGTTCAAAAGATCGAATATAGGAAATGTTTGTTTAGCCTTTGTTTGAGCCCCATTTTTTGGGGAAAAAAAATTATTCTTGAATCGTGTTTTAACCACATTTCAATCACACACTCATCAATAAAGTAATATTACACATAAACTCAAATTTTTTCCTTATTTTTTAATCACACATTTCTCATCAATACATTATTCAAAAAAGTCATTATCAAATCAAAGCAAATTAAGGGTGTGTTTGAGCCATATTTTTTTGGAAGAATGTATTCTGGAATAGCCATATTTTTTTGGAGGAATGTATTCTGGAATAGTAGATTAATGGAGAATGTGTGGTTGAAAAAGAAGGAAAAATTATTGATGTGATGGAAAATATTATTTTATTGAAGAATGTGTGGTTGAAAATGAGAATAAAAATTTTAATGTATATCAAACAGGGGCTAAAAGCACTAATAATGAATTTAGAGATATCTCTTTTATAAAAATGCTTCAAGTATAAAGGGAAACAAATCAAGCAATTTAAACCACCACCAAATTCACATATAAAAAATTAAAAATTGAGCATTAAGATTGTAAACAAATAGTATCTTGAGTTCGAATTTTGAAATATTTATTTCAAAATGATTTGATAGTTATCAAATCGTGAATTAAGCAATATATAATTAAAGAAAAATAAAAATAAAGGAGTAACAAAAAGAACTTCAAATAAAGTATATGTTTGAATCATACAAAAAATTCTACGAATTAAAAGCTACGAAAACAAATTTATTGCATATGATCACATTACAATAAAAACAAATCAAATGAAATTTCACTTTGTATTAATAATCCACCTAATTCATGTAAAAAAATTATTGAAGAATTTAATTCATAATGATCACATTACAATAAATGCATTCTCAATATTGAAAAAAATTGAAGGACAAAAATATTAGAAACTTATTAATTAGTCCCATCTGCAAATTTGTGGGTCCAATGAAAATGATACTAAGGCAGAAGGACTATTCAGCAAAAAAGAAAAATTAATGTCTCCATATATGTGTTTATTTTATGATTTACATTTTTTTTTTAATCCAAATTTGCACCTCTTTCCATATACGTAATCGAAACCGATAAATAAATCAGAATAAATGAAACCTTGTCGAGTCCGACAAAGAGTCGGTAGAGAAGAAGGGAGCAAAGCTCACTGTAAAACAAAATACTCTCTCTCTCTAAAAATCCGGCACTCCTCTGGAGTTAACCTCGCCGGGAATTTCTAATTCTGGCGACCTGTCAGCCTACGCTATTTCTGATATCCTACTCGAGCTCCTCTTTATTATATCTATCTAAAAGCTACATTTCTGAATTTGACGGTGTGGAATAGGAAGTAGAAAAATCCGTGGAGTGTTTGTATGAGCACATTGTAAGGGGTTGGCATTGCGAAATTTTTGTGAGAATTTTTTGGAGTCTCTGCAGTGCTTTTCGTTACGGATCCTGCTTTTCTGATACGGTACTTCGATCTCACTTTGGAAAGGTAATGAAATGAATCGAATCTGATTCCTTTTATTAAATTTCTTTTTTTGTCTACTGTTCTTGCAGCTTTTCTGCAATGGTTTCTTGAATAAAGATATGGCCTTTTTGTTCTAGGATATAAAGTTAAAAGTTCAATTATTTTGCCAAAGGCTTTAAAAATTAAAGCTGCAATTTAATCCTAACTTTATTACTGCTAAATTGAAACTGTACTGATTTAACTATACATACACGTGTATGTTATGTATACTGAATTTGGGTTCAAATATTTGAGCTATTTAGGTCGGTGGAAAAAAGTAGGAGATTCTGAATTTTTAAAAGCCTTAATGTTTTTGCTGTTAATTGAAGTAAATCTTCGGCTTGTTTATCACGCTTCAATTCTTTAAGTTTTATTGCATTTATTTTGAGGGACTTGGAGTTTGTTCAGGAATGTAATTGATTGATGCAAGGTTTCATGGGAATACGCTGAAAATTGCATTAACAGTGCAGTGTGCGTACAGAGGTCTTGTCTTTGTTCTTCGTTCTGCATTCATTCCTTTTTCACATAAATCTAGGCAATTCTTTTGCAGTGTACAGTGATTGACTCCTCAGGATAGCTGTCTTTTCGTCTCATTCTCATTCTCACCCTCCCTCTCTCTTGTCACTCTCTCTCGTACGCGTGGTTTGAATTTTCATCTGTGAAGATAATTTTTTGGTATGAAAGAGCAACACTTTGATTTGTTCTTCCTTTTCATGGCCAGTGCTGGGTGATTTCAGTTTTCCATTTTGGTTTTCATTTATTTATTTAGGAGTTTGGCTGTGTATCTGGAGGATTGGGGTTTTTTGCAAAAGCAGCTTTTTTCAACTGTGAAACAGCTAATTTACACTTCCTATGGTTGCATACCTAACTATTTTTAGAGTTGAAAACTGCAATTTACCTTGTTTTATTCCCACTTTCTCTTTATTTTATTAATTATGTTTTTGTGTCATTATTTCAGAGGAGTGTGCCATACAAGGTACTGAAATGAACGGGATTCATCAGAATGGGAAAAATTGCAGTGTTGAGAAAACTTTTCCAGGATGCTTGGGAAGAATGGTGAACTTATTTGACCTGAATGGTGCGGTGGCTGGAAACAGGCTGCTCACTGATAAACCACATCGAGATGGTGCTTATTCTTTTTTTTTCTTGCATAACATGTTCATACTTTCCTCGCAGAATTAGACCATTTATGAGAAATATCGATGTTCAATACCATAAAATTTTACCAAATCTGGTTATATGTTTTAACAAATTTCACAGTGAGAGTAATAAATTTTAGATGACTTTGTTGAGTAATTCTGGTTTGTATTCTGCTATGCAACATGTTTTTGAAAATTCTTCTGGTTGGTTATTTGTTTGTTTTCTACTACACATGTTAATTCTTTTGGAAATTTTTTGAGTCCAAATTGCCAGATGTAGATGACATAAAATGTAAACAAAATTCTTAATGAACTTGTTTTTCGTCGTATGTTACTTTTGGTATGTGAACTTGTTTTTCGTCGTTATAGTTTCCCTTGTTCTCTCTCTTGCTTCCTCTAAAGATTGAAGGTTGGGAAGTTTGTTATCCTGTTAATTATAAATTCCACAATAGAAAGGTTGCATTGTGACACAATATTAACTATCCACAGGTTCGCCACTCTCAAGAAGCCGAGCAGATGAAGCGTCGATGAGTCCATCTAATTACCAAATAGAGGACAAAGAGGTATATTTCTATTTATATTACTAAGTTAAGAGTGTAGTTTATCCCCCAAACATTTTGCTAATTTTGCTAATTTTATTCCATATTTAATTATATTGTGCATTGGTGTGAGATGTGCAGATTGTGCCTGAAATCTACAGAACTGGTTCAAACAGAAAATCAAATACAACACCCATAAAGATGCTCATTGCCCAAGAAATGTCCAAAGAAGTAGATTCCAAACACAGTCCGCCTAATGTTGTTGCTAAGTTGATGGGTCTTGATGCCCTTCCACGCCAAGAACCTGATTCAGCTGCACAACAAAGCCATTTTAGAGGTCATCCTCGAAGTCATTTAGATATACCAGTGAGTTATTGGGAGCAACAGAATGGATTCTTTGAATATATAGAGCCAAATGAATGTAGCGATGTTTATGAAATACAGAAGAAATCCCAGAAAACTAGTTATTTGCGGGATAAATCACCACAAAAGGGAAAGTATAATGAAACTTCAAACGACAAGAAGATGGCTCTCGTTCGCCAGAAGTTTGTTGAAGCAAAACGCCTGTCTATGGATGAAAAACTCCGCCAGTCAAAGCAATTCCAAGATGCCTTAGAAGTTTTGAATTCCAATAAAGACTTATTTCTTAGGTGTCTGCAAGAACCAAATTCAATGTTTTCTCAGAATCTTTACAATCTGCAGTCTATCCCACCTTCTGAGACGAAGCGAATTACCATTCTTAGACCTTCAAAGATGGTAGACAGTAACAACTTTGCTGCAGTTGGGAATAAAGATGGAAAACAGGTGAAGAAAGGTGCATGTGTGGGACAGTTGAATGAATGGGAAAAAAGCCATCTGGGATGCTCCCCACCATCGGGACGGAAGATTAACGAAACTCCTACTCAACCAACTCGAATAATAGTTCTGAAGCCAAGCTCAGTGAGACCACAAGATATAAAGGCTGTTGATTCTCCACAATTGGAATCACCAAGGATATTACATGGTGAAGACTTTTTTGGGGATGGAGAAGATGACGAGAAACAAGAATCAAAAGAAATCTCAAAAGCAATCACACAGAAGATGCGTGAAACGTGCTACAGAAATGAAACCTTGCTTTCTTCTGTGTTCTCCAATGGATATGTCGGCGATGAAAGTTCATTTAATAAATCGGAAATTGAATATGCAGATGGTGATCTCAGTGATTCAGAAGTCATATCACCTGTATCTAGGCACTCTTGGGATTATGTTAATAGGTTTGGTAGCCCTTGCTCGTCCTCACTCAGCCATGTATCATATTCTCCAGAGTCATCAGTTTGTAGAGAAGCAAAGAGGCGTCTTTCTGAAAGATGGGAAATGATGACATCTAATGGTAGCTTTCAAGAACAAAGACCTGTGCGGAGAAGCTCAAGCACATTGGGTGAAATGCTTGCACTTTCCGAGACAAAGAAGGCTGGAACGTCAAAAGAACTATGTAGTACTAGTGAAGAACCTAGGAATTCTGATTATCTCTTTGTTAGTGAGCAGACAAAGGATGAAAATCTTGATAAATCTCCCAGGAATCTCTCAAGGTCAAAATCTGTCCCTGTATATTCTGCTGAGTTTGGAACCAGGCTCAATGTAGACATTCCAGATCCAGATGGAGGCAAACAAGAGGTTTTTAAGGAAGCCACAAAGACAAGAAGTGGAAAATCATCGTTCAAAGTAAAGGTTTCAAGTTTGTTTTTCTCAAGAAACAACAAACCTAGTAAATATAAATCTGAATGCAAGGATGAATCTCGCTCCTCAGGAATACATCCTGGGCAATTAGGCAAAGATAGAGGTGAACGACTTAGTGATGAAGGGCCTGAACGTCTGTCACCAGTTGAGCAGGATCCATCAATTAAATCAGCTCACCCAAATTTAATAGGCCAGCAGGGCATGACATCTCCTGAGGTAATTTTACTATCTTCGTGGTTGGCTATGTCCCCTCTTTCCTTTGAATTTTTTTTAGTCTGTTACTTGATGTATGCTTTGATATGGTGACCAGTAACATGTAAAGCTTCTGAGCTCACTGTTTTGATATGATTGATTATCTGTTCTCCTTACGAAATGCTTACAACTATCTAAGTGCTTTTGTTGACCTTCACATTCTCGTACTTTCTACATTCTCAAAACAGGATGGCCTTCAAAAGTGCTCTTACAGCTTCCACCAAGACAATGTTTAGGTTGATGAATATTTAGGTTATATTACCAGTTGCCGTGACCAATAATTTGCACTACCCTATAAGATTATGATAAACAAGAGTTACAAAGATGGTAATCCATCAGATGATAGGAATAGATAATAATTCAGATTTTCTTAATCGGAAAGAAGTTGCAGAGTCATATATCCGAAGGACGAAAGGGATGCACGTTGAGTTGTTTTCTTCTGCTTTCCGTAGGGTTGTTTCCTGATCGATGATATCTTTAGCTTGAAATAGTAGTAATTTCACTAACATATGTCGGGAAAACTTAGGACATCATTTAACGGTTTTCTACCTTTTCAGAGTGGACTCTCTGTAACAAAACCTGTTGCACATGTAAACCCAAGTGAGAACCAGGACCATCCTAGTCCAATATCAGTCCTAGATCCAAAATTTGAAGAAGATGAACATACAGCGCTGGAGTCCTCACGTTTTATCACGCCTGGCTATCATGGTAAAGTTTGTTGTCCGGTTCACATGTCCATGTTATTTTTTGATATGTTGTTTCATTTAGTTTATTTACTTTTCATTTTGGAAAAACAGGACTTGAGTTGCCATTTCGTCCTGTTAGATCAAATTTGATTGATAAATCACCACCCATAGGATCTGTTGCCCGGACTCTACTGTCAAATGATTTGGTTATGGATACAGCATCGTCATATCCCTTAAAATCATCCTTTCCCTCCCCTGGAGCAGAGGAAGAAGAATGGTTTTTCTTTGTTCAGACACTATTATCAGTGGCTGGACTTGATGTTGAGGAGCAACCTGACTCATTTTTGGCTAGATGGCACTCACCAGAGAGCCCATTGAACCCATCATTAAGAGACAAGTACATAGATTTAAATGAGAAAGAGACACTACATGAGGCTGAGCGAAGGCGAAAGAGATCGACCCGTAAACTTGTGTTTGATTGTGTGAACGCGGCATTAGTGGACATTGTAGGATATGGATCTGCTTCATGCCAAAGAGCCATTCCGTGCATTGGGGCCAGTAGTAGCTCCTTGGAGAATGCATCATTGATGATGGTGGACCAGGTGTGGGCCAGGATTAAAATATGGTTTTCTGGTGACGCCAGATGTGTTTTGGTAGATTGTGGGGACGACGACAGCTTGGTGGTTGAGTATGTGGTAAGAAAGGAGGTGGTGGGGAAGGGTTGGACTGATCATTTGAGACTGGAGATTGATAATTTAGGAAATGAAATTGAAGGGAAGTTGCTAGAAGAGCTTGTGGAAGATGCTGTGATTGAATTGACAGGTAGACTTTGAGGAGACTTACATTTTAGTAACTTGCCTAGTTTCTTTAATTTACAACTCTATTGTTTGTGTCAATATGTTATTCTCTATAAAATGGTTCCCAGCTCATCTCTAATTATTTAATGCTGCAAATTGTTGCAATTATGTTATCCATATGTTTGTCTGGATTTCTACTGTACAACCTTTTCTTTTCATTTTATCCAACCAGAACACCAGAATCTTCATGCATAAATATATTAGATTTGCCTTGCATTGTCTTATATTATGGATGGTCTTGATGGCGGTTGCTTTTATGAAGTATTTCTATATGCACAAGTTATACCTGAAGAAAATTTTGACTGTTGTATGATTAGATCATGTTTGGGAAGTGTGTATAAATAGATAGAAATGAGCGGTGAATGAGTTGGTAGCGCTTGTGAATCTCTCTAAATGTATGGATAAAAGGTGGTTTGAGTGGTTATAATCAGTTTATAAACATGAGCCAAACATGTATTAAATATTCTTATGATTAGCTTAGTGTACATGTATTGCAGTACTTTTTAAGCAATGTATTTCAAAATGAATTTTTAGCCTGTTTATCATAATGGAAAAAGAGCATCTGGTATCTACCATTTGAAAGATTATATTTAACACAAATTCCAAAAAGCTTCATAATTATATACACTAATGATGAGCAAGAAGACACCACCCCACGAGATAGGTTACCAAAAGGGGAACATGTTACCCTGCTAGTGTAATATTCACAAGCAGACCAACCAATATGAATCGTGCTACATGAATAGGAGGGTGACGTGTCGCCCCCTATAGGCGGGGCGCCTGCGGTGGCCCTGTTCAACAAGAATTATCCCCACCAATATCCTATAGTATTGATGCTGAATTTCTTAAAAAATATATTGGTTTGGAAAATTACACTTTCTAGTTTAGCAGCATATGCTCTTGGCCT
>CAIGRP010124405.1:0-19506 GCA_903798385.1 Fraxinus cuspidata | reverse complement strand
AATCATGATTTTCCATTTGGCACTATTACGGTGACAAGGTGACAACTGAATCGCTTGAGCGACCCTCAACAATAATAATAAAAATTCACTACAATAAATGTTAGAAAATTCTATCTTCTTTTTTTTTCCACACTATCTTTTTTTTTTTTCACACTTTTTTGACTCTTTTTTTCCCTCTTTTTTTTCTCTTTTTTTTCACACTTTTTTTTTTGCTCTTTTTTTTCACACTTTTTTTAATTTATAAACTTAAAGAAAATTACAAAAAATAGGGCTAAAATCGAGCCCCAAACTAAACTAATAAAATGACCTAATAGTCAGGAATAACATGTCACACTGAGGCCCAAAAATATACTATACCAAACTTTTTTTTTTTTTTTACTAAAAGTAAATTATAAAAATAATAAAAAGTGAGGCCAGATACCAATCAAAATACCCTAAACAAAAAAATGGAGCCCAATACCAAATCAATTATACTAAATAAAGATAGAGGCCTAATTCCCTAATCAAATTGATAAAATGGATGCCCAACATTGAAATAAACCCTCTTTGAGCCCAAGCCGTACCCACTGTAGAAGAAATGTGGCGGCGACTGACTGGCCGTGGGGCGGTAGAGACTTCTGGGTCGTGGTCGGCATGTGGCGGCTACGATTCACGTTCCTAGTCGCGTGTCTTTGGAGTTGCGGGTTGTCGTTTTTTTTTTTTTTTTGTTGGCCGTTGGTGGCGGCCCGTGAGTAACTAGAGTCTGAGTGAGAGCAGGTGCTGAAGATTGACAGATAGAGGCTTTGGGTGTGATTTCTGGCGAGGTGTGAGAGCGGCCTTGGTTATGGATTTGATATATATATATTTTTTCTGAAACGGGTTGTGTGCGGGTTGCGGTGGTTGTACATTAATCGGCAGCGGTAGATACGGTGGAGTGAATTGAAGATGGTGATTGTGGTTCGTGTTTGATTGGTTTCTGTGTGTGGGGGTTTTTGCATAGAGGTAACTGGTTATGGTATGGTTTTGGGTGGTGTTTTGGTGGCTGGTGACTATGTTGGAAATTGTCTGCTAATGGTTGTTTGGTTGTAACAGGTAGTGTAGTACTTTGTGTATTATTGAGTCGTGGTCGGGATGTATTTGTCGGTTGTGAAGATAGGCAGCAATAATTTACAACAACCTCCAGAACCGTGAGACAGCGGGTGCCTGGGTTTTGAGAAGATGACGGGAAGAAATTTTCTGGATTGTAGATAAAGTATTACCCAAGTTTTGGCTCTGATACCAAATTTGATGTATAACAAAGAATAATTATTACTGTAGGAAGAAGAAAAGAAGCAAAGGAAGAAGAAGCGAGAAGAAGAGGGGACGGGGAGGTAGAAAACGGGCCCCAAGCCACTATTCAATTCATCATATTCATCAACTGTCTAAATTATAATGTAAAAACTGTTTAAATACTGAAAACCTAGTTAAATGATAGGTTTGGGCCAACCCACTACTATAAGCCCAATAACAATAAAAATAGAAAACTATAGAAAACATAAATGATAAAACCCCGTAACAATAAAAAAAATTAAGTCTCGATGATGTCCGCATCAAGAAGATTTTTGTGCTCTTAGAGTTCCTGTGATTCTTAAAAGAGAGAAGAATGTGAGTGATCTTGTTTGATGACTTCTCGTTTATAGAAGCAGCGTCGACGTTTACTTAGGGTTAAGGTATTTTGTGATTTTTGGTTAGTAGAGAAGCATACAAGCCCCAAAATTGTTGAAACTGAGATGCTTTTGGTTGTAATTTCTTGAAAATTATAGCTTCGTAAACCTTCTTACTGGAAGATAACTCATCCTATGAACCAGGTATGAAACTTGGAATTATACAATACAAAATTTGATCTTAAATTGATAATAACTACCAATAAAGTACCTTAGGTACTCCATCTTCAACAATTAGCCCCCTCAGGATTAAATTAGTTCCTCCAGCAACAAAGCTGGAATGATGGAAATATCCTTTCTTTTTCTAAGGCTATTAAAACTAAAAAATTGCAACGAATTAGAATTTCTAGATAAAGGTACAAGAAAATCATACCTTTAACCGTTACTTTAATTTTAAACCTCATCTCTCTAGTGTAAAGTCTCTTAGAAGTGTTCATCAAAAATATCTATCACTCTATTGGAGTTATGTAGGCAGAACAAACTACGATTGAAGGAAATAGTTATTATTTGTCTTTTATGTTTTAATTTGACTCTAAAAATACACATTTTATTAATGAAAGTAAAGGTAATGATACAGAAATTCAAGGAGTTGTGCAAGAACTTTGAAATGTTACGCTTATTCGAATGTTGACAGTTAGTTATTTTATCCAATGTTTTCCTATTTGTTCAAATAGTTGTTAATGTAGCATTCCCTAAAGCACAATTTACTCTATAAGTTTGATAATTGTAAAATTGGTTTTAACTTAGAAATTGCTTTATCAATTTCCTTTTATTTCACATTTTCCTTAATTTTTACTTTACTTTCTTTCTTTTCTTCCAAAAATACCTTAACTTAGATCATTGGATCAAACCTCATATGTCGTAGTTTCTTTTGCCACATCCTCACTTACTGCTTCATTTACCACTAGTGAATCATTTGTTCTTGAAAAAGATGCATAGATTACCTAGATCCAACTGTTTCGCCGTGAAAGAGAAGAACAAAGTTTTGTCGTAAAAAATAAGATGACATCGTATACCAAGATAGAGCCTCCACTTTTTACATTCGATCTTTAAGACGAAATAACCCCCATATGAACAAAGATGGCAGGTTCATTCAAATTTCCAAAGTACTATGGACTTCAGAGTGTCAATATTGCAAATGATCTACTGCTGGTGCATGTAATAGTGTCAGATGTAACTTTTATACAGACTAGGCATAGAATATAGTTGTTGATTTTTCTCGGAGTAGTCACTATTGTTCAGAAGTACTGAAAGTAGATAAAGTTTTTGTAGTCAACAATTGAATTCGTTAAAATTTTTAGGTAATTCTTGAAAAGCCCAAAAACCACAAGATTAAACTCAAACATAGAAAACCTAAAATCAACATAAAGTAAAACTTGCAGAAAATTGAAGATTGAACTCAAGAAATTATTTCGACCGAAGCCCAAGAGGTGTTGTGACCCTTTACCACGTAGTCCACTATTGAGCATCCATTAAATGTATTGCTTAGTGGCACTAAACGGCAACGAAGGTTACAAAGTTTAACCAGTACACGAAGATACTACAAGAAACTTATCTCTTCAAAAGAAAACTGCAGATCTACATGGGAATAACAGAAAAAACCTCAAATCAGCACTGCGAATATTACGGCATAAGTACCCTCTAGGTCTTACGATTTCACTAAGAAAATACAAGAATCAGAGGATAAAACTAACAGATCACAATCTCGAATTAGATGTTCAAGAGAGAATAAGATTTCATGTCAAACCCCAGATAATGAAAGTAAAACTCTCTCTCATAGAAGTCTTAGAAGTCCAAAACTGAAAATGCCAAGTGAAACTGCATTTTATAGTTAAGCTTTAGAACTATCCATAATGCCAATCATCAGCCAAGATGAAGCCAGATGTCAAGATCTCATAAAAGATGTCCACTAACAAAGTTGCTATTTCAGAAAATATGACTTTCACTTTCAACTTTTGGGAGCACACAAACAAGGTTTGATTCTCACCATTCTCCACCTTTCTACCATGAATTTAGGTCTAGGAGTAAGCCATGAGCATTACTAGCAATTTCATATTTCATTTTCTCAATCTACGTGTACATTTATTACAAAGTATCAATAGATAATAAATTCAAAGAGGTTTGAAATTTGTTTAACGGTAATACTTTTATCCCCATATCTCAAGGATTAAATTGGATAGCAATCTTACCAATTTTCAGTATTCTTTTTGAAATAATGTCTCTTATGAAATGATACTTAATATCAATGTGTTTTGTTGTATCATGAAAACATGTGGTTTTTACTCAAATGTATAGCATTTTGGTTATTAGAAAATAATACTGCATTTTCATCAACAAAACCAAGTTCACTTAACAAGCTACTCAACCAGATACCTTCTTTAATGGCATCAATATCAACAATATAATCTTCTTTTGTGGAAGATAAAGCCACAAACTTCTGAAGTTGTGATTTCTAGCTTAATATAGTACCACACGAGTATAGAAATAGGATGACATTGATATCGTATTATCTCTATCTCCAGCAAAATTAGAATCAATATAACCTTTTAGAGTTATCCCCTATTTGTTCATTTTAAACACAAGACCAAGATTGGAAATTCCTTTCACATATTTTAAAAACCATTTTAAAGCATCCCAATGTTCTTCCTAGGGTTACTCATGAGTCTACAAAGTATACTAGTATAAGCAAGATCAAGCCTAGTACATATCATTAAATACATAACAGATCCAATTACATTTGCATAAGGAAGTTTAGACATTCTAACAAATTCCTCATTAGATTAAGGATAGCTGTCAGAAGAAAGTTTAAAATGGTTTGCTAAGGGCAAAGTTACAAGTTTACAATCAAACACACCATTTTTTTCAGAATTTTAGTCACATAGTCATGATGATACAAAAACAATTTTTCACTATGTTTATCTCTTATTACCTGCATACCTATAATTTCTTAACAAGGCCAATAACCTTCATTTTAAACTCAAACTTAAGTTTTTTCTTAATATCATCAATTTCAAATTTATTAATGCAGACAAGAAGCATATCATCCACATAAAACACTAGATACTAGGAATTCTTACCACTTTCACCTTTATAGTAGAGACAAGTAATATAATTTCTTCTCTGAAAACCAAGCTACAAGATAAAAGTATCAAATCTTTTGTACCACTGTTTGGAGTTGTTTCAAACCATAAATTGATTTCTTAAGCAAGCAAACATTTTTTTCAGAATCACACTTAATGAAACCAACACATTGTTTCATATAAATTTGCTATTCTAAATAACCATATAGAAAAGCAGTTTTAACATCTAATTGATCTAGTTCTCATTTAAACCGAACAACAAGTGCAAGAATGCATTTAATAGTAGTATATTTAAGTACATGGGAGAAAATTTCATTATAATCTACATCTTTTTACATAAACCCTTTGGAAACAAGTCTAGCTTTGTATCTAATATTTTTATTGCCCCCTTCTCCCTCATTTACTTTATAGATCCTTTTGCAATCAATTAGTTTATGATACTTAAGCCTGTCAACCAATTCTCAAGTTTTTATTTTAAGGAATGAAGACATTTCTTCTTCCATTGTAGCAATCCAATTTTTAGAATCTTTGCCTTTAATAGCATCTTCATATGAGTTTGGCTCATTTTCAAATTCTTCTTGATAAGTAAATATTGAAACAAAATCATCACTATCAAATCTAGTAGAAACTTTGATATGCCTTATCTCTTGTGAGTTGATACTCATCAAGAAGAAGAGTTGCAAGATTAGAGTCGTCATCAGGATCAATTTCAATTTTTGTTAAAGGTACATTTTCGTCAAGATCAAATTCCTCACCTACAGGTATAGGAGTGTCTCTCACTACATGAGGAGGCTCTACCTCAATCTAAATATATTTTTCAGGTTTTTTTTTTCCTTCTACACATGGCATAATAGATTCGTTAAAAGTAACATCTCTTCTTATTATTACCATATACCCTTTTTCATTTTTAACCCATAATTTGTAGCTTTTAACATTTTCTCCATATCCTAAAAAACATATTTAAGTGATCTAGGTTCTAACTTACCTATGTTTTGATTGCAGACAACCAAATATTTTGAGGTAAGAATAATCAACAGGTTTTTGAAACCAAACAATTTAGGAACATCAAAATTCAAAGCACTTGTTGGACTTCTATTAAGAAGGCATGCAACAGTTTTCACAGCTTTACCCAAAATGATTTAGGTAAACCAGACTCAGTAACAGGCATCTAACGTTATTTAATAAAGTTATATTCATTTTTTTAGCTATGTCATTTTGTTGAAGTGTATAGGCAACAGTCATATGTCTTAAAATACAATGTTCTTTACAGAAATTATGGAATTCATAATTGTAGAACTTTAAACTATTATCAGTCCTTATAATTTTTATCTTATGATTAGTTTTTTTTCAAATTTTATTTTCCAAACTTAAAAAATAGTGAAAGCTTCATCTTTAGATTTTAATAAGAAAATCTAGGTTTTTCTTGAAAAA
Organism: Fraxinus cuspidata; assembly: GCA_903798385.1. NCBI lineage: Eukaryota > Viridiplantae > Streptophyta > Magnoliopsida > Lamiales > Oleaceae > Fraxinus > Fraxinus cuspidata. Next base: position 13,313 of record CAIGRP010124405.1, on the reverse strand, counting down.
TCATCAATGATCAAAAGATAATATCTAAAACCAGATTGAGAATTCACAAAAGCTGGACTCCATAGATCAGCATGTAGATATTCAAGTATTTGTTTAGAGTTATGAATTCTAGGCAAGAAACATAACTCGACTTGTTTTCCTATAATACATTGCTCACAAACCAATTTTACCAAAATTTAAATTTTCAAAAACACGTTTTAATTTGTAAAGATTTCAAAATATTCTTACCAATGTGACCAAGTCTTTCATGCAACAATTTCGTAACGGTAAACTTTTCACTTAAAGCAGCTCCAATCAAACCAGGTAAGGATTTTGCTTTAAGATAATAAAGATCATGTCTCTTAGGGGTACTAATGATTAGATCACAACCACTGAAGATTTTAATGTGTCCTTGACCAAATTTTATGTTAAATGTTCATGCGAAATTCGTAAGCGTACGTGATTCTTGACAGGTAATATGTGATAAGTAATGTGTATCGTCCCATGAGGAATAAATTCAATGAAGTGTACTATTTTCTAATTAGATTCAATCTAAACGAACAAAAGAGATTTGTACTTTATAATTATTCTAAATTAATCTATAGAAGCTTGTAAAATTCAATTTTATATGTATATGGAATGAGTGTATTGGATTATGAATCCACCTACTATTATCTATTTCAATTGTCAATTACGTAGCTAGTATCATTCATGCATTCTTGACAATCAATAATTCTATTGTAATTAATTTTCTTCCAAGACAAATTAAATCTATTCTAGTCATAGCCCGAATTTATTCCTAGTCTTAATTCGAATTAATAGAACGTATTCAATTTTACAATTATCTCAAAGGATTGCATACGTGAAAAACAATATTCCTAATATCTATTGCATGTATGTTAATCAAGTAGTGATCTAAACTTATTTTAAGTCCCTCAATACTACAACAAGCAACTATATATTTAATTGGTGATCAGGTAATCAAATAATAGCATTATGCATGCAAGATTAATTAAGAAAAATAAGAATTTAACTAACTACTTGTCTTAAATTAAAAATAAATAATAAATATTTCATCTTCATCCAATACATGAAAAGAATTAGCCTAATATGGTTTTATATAAATTACACAAAAAAGATTTGAAAAAAAAAAATCACTCGGAATGAAAAACAATGATTGGAAAGTGAAAAAAATTTCATTCGTTAATCTTTAACTCGAACTTCAAATCTTCAATCTCTCGTGTTAATTGCTTTTGGGTCTTCTGCTAGCCTATTTCTTATGGTGAAAAATACGGTTTTGATATGTGTTCCCTCGTTCTCGTAATTTCTTGTAGGTTAAATAGTAGGTTAATTTTGATTTCCATAAGAATTTGGATTAAACTAGGAAGCTTGACCGTTTAGGTCCAGAAACGGCCCCCGTGCGCGCCATATAGTTCACTGAGCGTGCCGCTCATTGGTTTTGCTCTTGATAAATGGGATATAGGCGTGTTCGCGGGATAGAATTGGCCTGTGCACGCATACTGTTATAGTAAAGTTCTATTTGTTGCAATTTGGTCTCTGAGTTTCATTCTTTACTCATTTTGGTCCCTTTTTCGTATATTCTTGATCCTCCATCTTCCAAATCCATCTAATTGACTCTAACCTATCTCCAATTATCGATACTAGGTCCGAATAAATTATTAGCACTTTGAGATTTAGTCCCCAAACTTTAGATTAATTCCACTTTAGCCAATTTTCTGCTCATTTTGTCCAATTCCATCGTTTTTCATTGAAATGCGCCTAACAAATAAAATATATACAAAATTAAGTCTCAATTCTTTTAAAATAACAATAATTTCTCTAGTTTAATAGCATAGATACACTTATCATCAAACTCCATGCCATCTAGCATACCTAGAGACACTAGATTTCTCTCTAGATCAGGTACATAACTAGTTTCCTTTAAGAATAGGATATTACCATTTTCCANAGTCTCAATTCTTTTAAAATAACAATAATTTCTCTAGTTTAATAGCATAGATACACTTATCATCAAACTCCATGCCATCTAGCATACCTAGAGACACTAGATTTCTCTCTAGATCAGGTACATAACTAGTTTCCTTTAAGAATAGGATATTACCATTTTCCAGCAGTAATTTTATAGTACCTATTCCACTCACTTTGCTATTCAGAAGTTTTCACAACTCAATCATAGATGATGGAATCATCAAAGATTTGACCTTTTTGAACTCTGTCTGTAACTCATTAGAGGCCCGAGAAACAAAGAGAATGTATGTACAGTCATGTTATTAAACATTATTACCTACCCTCTAGTTGTCTTTTCTAATTCAAGAAATATTTTTTATTAGGGCACATTGGAAATAACAGCTTGAATCTAGAATCCACTCATTATTCAATTTATTATACACACTAACAAGGACTATCCCATCTTCATGATTTTCTCTATTATAGGTTTTTGCCTTAATTTTGGACTTATTCTTGTTACCTATATCCTATTTTTCATTAAGGTCTTAGAGTGATAATTAGATTTACCATTTCCCTTCCCTTAAGGTTTTCACCACCGTGCTCTTTACAGATTTAGATTTCATCTCAAGAGCCTTATTTCTTAGGGAATTGACGATTATACTAGTAGTAATCTCTTCCTTACCATATTCTAGGGCAATCTTAATGTCTCTATATCAGAGTCTAAAATTAAGAGATGACAATTTCAAATGAGATGTTCAAAAGAGAAGAAGATTTCATATCAAACCCTAGCCAGTAAAACTCTCTCTCATAGTTCTTAGGGGTCCAAAATTGAAAATGCAAAGTGAAACCGCATTTCATAGTTAAAGCCTTGGAACCATCTAGAATGCCAATCAACAGCCAAGATGAAGCCAGGTGTCAAGATCTCCTAAAAGGCATCCACTAACAAAATTGTTATTTTAGAAAATGCGACTTTCACTTTTAAATTTTGGGAGCACAGTTACAGGTTCGATTCTCAACAATTCTCATTTGAACAAATCATTCTTATATATTACCTACTATTTTTGAGCTTAGAAAATGATATTTTATGGAGCCATTTTAAAATATTATATTTGTTAAAATTGGATAATGCCATATCTAAGGGATTTCCATTGTGGAAACAAGTGTTGTGAGCAGAAGGCCACAAACATGGTTAAGATTCACAAAAAAAAAAAAAAGGGACTTCAGGATACATCAACCATTCTCTAAATGTAGTATATCCTTCCTCCTTTCTTAACACTTCCATCGTATAATAGTTACCCATAGTACTTATATTGCACGTCTTCTAATTGACTGAGGGGGTGTGTTTGATGAATATTATTGAAGAAAAATGTATTTTAAATAGTGATATGATGAGAAATACGTAGTTAAAAAGTAAGATAAAGTTATTTATGCGATGATAAAAATTATTTTATTAAAAAATGTGTGTGAAACATGAGCTGAGTGTAAACTTAAGAAAGTTGTTCAAATATAAATTTTGTAATTGGTTTTTTTTTTCCATCTTTTTTGTTTCTTAATTTAATTGAAGAGACATAAAAGATATAGTCAAATGTTAGTTTGAATAATATTCTCAAATAATGTCGACACACTATTACTTAATGATAGAAGAAGTAAATATTTTGCAACCTATTTAAGAGAATAGATTTATCATTCAGGTTGGTTTTCAATTACTACGCATGCAATTATAACTCTTTCATATGCATCCTTATTTATTCATTTTTCTTAATGCAACAGTTTTTCCCAAATTTATGTACAGTGGTTTTTGGATAAATAGTATAATACCCAAAAAAAAAAAGAATATGCGTCCTTATTTATCCATTTGATAAGTACGTTTTTCAACATTTATTCTGCCACAAAACATGACTAATTGTTGATAATAATGTCAGAATATGGCTTAATTTTATATTTTTTTTTCATTTTGTAGCACCATATTGATGGATATGGCAGAACTCAAGAGAAAGATACGAAAAAAGACCAAAACGGAAGAAAATGAAAGTTCAGGGATCAAAGTGCAAGTAGTCGAAAGATGACCCAAAGCACGACTTGAGAGTGTAAACGATCCAATTCCCAATTTGATGAGTACAAGGGAGGTTAGAAGAAGGAGAATAAAGAAAAGAGGTTAAAATGGAAGAAAATAAGGTCTAGGACTCAAATAATGCATTTAGAAGTTTTTCCCTTCCATGCGGCCGCATGGTAAAATTTCCATGTGGTCGCATAGGACCAAGCAGGAGATTCAGGGCCTCAATTTTGTGAACCATGCAGCCGCATTGGTCAAAACCATGCAGCCGCATGGTTATTTTGTCGAAACGAAAATTCTGGTTTCCTTTTTCTGATCAAACACTTTAGGAAACAAATTTGGGAAGGAATATAAAAGTCAAGAGCCATCAAAAAATGAGGGAGAGGCATTAGAACACATAGAAAAACCCTAGAATACATATTGAAGGAGATCTTGAGGCAAAGATTCGTGGGCTTTCAAGCATAATATTGATTTGGTGATGCATTTTCTTCAATTATTTTTGTGTTTTATTATTTTCTTCATGTTAGGCTAGATATTTATGTACTAGGAGAATGATGAACCATGTGATGTAATCTTTTAAGTCCCTGTTTTACAATGTTTGACATTAAACTCGTTGTTTGAATTTGAATGATTTATATGCAATTATTTTTCTCCACAATTATGTGCACAAATGATTGTGTGAATCTAATGGCATATTTCATTCATTCGAGAGAAGGAAAATAGGCTCGACAAGGTATAAATTCCGATAGGGGATAGAGATATACCGCTTTGCTTTACGTGAATCTCTAAATGTTCACAACAATTCATGCATTCTTGTATATTTATATTCGCATAGGGATATAGGCGGGTCGTACATGAGAGTAGGTTCAACATCACTCGGAAGAGATTGTTGGATAGAATAGGAATATTGATTCGTCAAACTGCAACCATGTTGTCAATTTGTAAAATTGAATTGGGATAAAAAGAGGGCATTGCATGGGGATTTGTGATCCTAGTGCGCTTTTCATTCATTGAATTTAACAACTCGTTTTGTAGCATTATATTGAATTTTAGTTCACTTAGAGTACTTGCAAGCATTTTAGTAATTTAGTTTAGTCATAATTTTCATTACAACATAAACGCGATATTTTCTTGATTAGGTTAAGGTCAAGGTAGAGAAATTGAACTAAATCAATCTTCGTGGGAACGATATCCGGAACCCTAAATTCCATTTTATTACTTGTTACGAAACGTACACTTGCAGTGATTTTTATTCGAAATATACTTTCGTGAACAAGTTTTCAAGAGATTAAATACATTTTCAAAAATATTTCATGTTGACCTAACTCGTCACTTTCATATGAACTTGCTTTGCACGAAAATCGAGGCAATGGGGACCGCCAATGGTCGACGAGGGTAATTTTCACAAAACACTAGCAAATGGGCAAACCTAGTGGTCGATGCGGCAGCATAGACCATCCAGGCTTGCGACCGCAAGTATCAAGTCAAGGCCTAAATTGGCCCTGACTCGTTGTTCCATGCGGCTGCTGACATAGTTCCATGCGGTCGCATGGAACCTACTTAAGCCCTGTTTTGTTGTGTTTAAAACAACACACCAACACACACAACACTTACTCAAATCCCAGCACACGACACCCACCTAACTCACACACATCATTTTGCTCACACATAACACCACAAATCACACACAACTTCCAAGTTCACCATATCAAATTCACTATTATCCATTTAAGATTACAAGGTATGTCCCAACTTTCTTGCCCTCAGTTTTCAACGTATTCTTTTCATTTAGTTTTTTTTTGGATATTTCACGGAGGAGATATGCATTAGGGGATTGGTTGGTTGGTTGTATATGAACAAATTTTGGATTGGGTACGAGCATGGAATTGAATGACAATTGAACCAAAATAATGCTTCGAACGTGTTCGATGAAATGCTTAAGTGACAATTTATATGCAATTAGGGTTCATTTCGAACTCGACATTGTTCACATGAATTTTAGATTGTGTTTTGTGTCCATGTTTTGTACCAAAATGCCTTTCAACATGCCAAAATCGCAATGGAAGACACATAGACAAACCATGGTTAGGCATACGGCACCTCACGCCCCTCACTTCACCTATTATTTTTCCAACCCATATGACATCCGTGTGATCTCAAATTTGGATATATGTTAGAATACAATACCATTCTTTTATATGCCCGAAGTTTGTTCGGGGAATTGTCAATATTTCTCGACGATGTCCGAATGCGAACTTGCTTAGTTGAACATGCATAGAAATGTCACAATTTCCCTTTTTTTGCAATGTTATTGGGTTTTTTATCCACGTTTTGACATGTTATCCCTCCCTCATGATATATTTTGTCAAGCATAGGATCGTTACATTGTTTATACTTTGTTTTGTCGAATATATGATACATTTGACTATGCACGTGATTTGCATACTTGGACATTTTTTTAAGGATGTAGTCCTCCTATCCTTATGTTATTTTCAAGCATCTTCGCATTCATTTTTGCATCACATATGACTTACACGTTTCCATTCATTTGTGTTGCAGAATGCCCATTAAATGCACATCCAAGGGTAAAGAAAAGGTCCACTCTCGCTCGGGCACTACTCGGACATAGACACTGGAGGAGGGGTGAGGCGATTCGTGAACGGTGAGGCCCGTGTCAAATACTCGGACATAATCTCTCATTAGGTCGATAAACCCCGAGTGGTTGGTTAAACTTGATGACTTCCCAAGTTTTGAATTAATCATTGAATTAATCGCTTTAGTTCAGAACTGTGGCTAGGAAAAATTGGTAGAGAGACAGCACCCTATTTATGAAGATCTAGTTCGGGAATTTTACGCCAACTTTAACAGTAAGATTGACACACCCGGATTTGAGCATCAGCACCAGACATGGGTGAGGGACAAATGGATTATGTTTTCACCTGAGGTCATTCACGATTATTACCAGTTATCTTAGAATAATGTGGTCCCAATACTGGGTGACTTCCATTAGCATGAAGTGGCAAAAGTGTTTCTCGGTCGTGAAAATGCATTGCCACTACCAACTGTTGAATGACATCAAATAGAGCTCACACTCTCTATTGCTATCTTGTGGCTCTTCATCTGCCACAACATCGAGCCCGCCTCACACTGCACAATATTTCTAAATCCTAAGGCCAGTTTTCTCTATCATTTGGTTCGGGGATAGAAGATTAATCTTGCTACCTTCATCTACGAGCAAATCATACCAGTGGAAGTTTAGGGCGACCATCACAATTATTTGATATTTTCGAGTTTAATTAGTGGCATCTGTAAGATTTCGAGCATCACTATCCCATCAGGAGAACTTCCTAAGAAACAAGCCCATTCATCAAGTGCAGCACATTAAAGGCACATGAGAGGGGTAGGTTGAATCATAGAGAGAAGCTAGCATGGAAGCAGCAAAGACAGTAGCAAGCTGTACACGGGCAGGAGGATTCAGATATTGAGTTGCCTTGGGCACAGCCTCCACCGCAGGACATCAACACACAACTGTTAAGACTATTGTTTACTACCGTGACCGGCTCCAGTCGGGACATTCAGAGTCTTCAGCATGCCTTTGAGGCCATGAGCACTGAGATACAGATGATGCAGAATGTTTTGCAAAAATTTAGACACTTCACTTCTACTTCCAGTAGGGAGTCCCTCACAGCTCGGAGGGAAATAGAAACGATGAATAGGAGGTTAAGCATGTATATCGATCGGGTAGACGGGATTCAGTTGCAAGTAAATGAGACATGTGATCGGCTACGCAGCATTGAGACAGAAGTTAGAGAGCAAACTACTGTCATTCGGGGTCTTGAAGCCAAACTATCTCAACAGTCCGAGTTGATGCAACAGATTTTGGCATGGTTACCTCCACCACCTGGGGACGGCTATGCGGGTCCCATTTTTCCACCACCACCTCTATATTGATCAGGGAAGTCCTAGTTACTCTATGTATTTTTAATCGATTACTATCCTTAATTATACATGTTTAAATTCCATCGTATTCCAACATTGAGGGCAATGTTCCGTTCCAGAATGGGAGGTGGCATAATCTTCCATCAATAGGTGTGTTAATTTACTGCTTTCTGTATGTTTGTCGGGTGAAAAAAATTTTGAATTTTGTTTTATGCAGTTTTCATTTAGTTATATTCAGTTTTTAGTTGTTTAATTTCTAGCATTAGATTGGAGTTGTATGCTTGTGTGGGTTTAATAGCCTTGCCAGTAATGATGTGGATATTGGAATAGAACGTATGAGGAATTGTGGATATGGTACATAATTTGATTAACCAATACCTGTTATGTAAAACTTGACATAATCCTTGCATGACACTCATGTTTTGCACGTTGAATTGATGATTGGTTCATTAAATAGAAAAAGTTGAACATAGTGAGAAAACCCGAATAACCTTTTTTGTACTAAACCATGATCCATTTTGTAGAATAGTTTGGAAATGGTTGAACTGCTGCAAGGGAAAATTGAGATGGGTAGGGATTCCGTGCATGTCATTTTCTTATATGGATTATCGTAAACCAATTAGATGAAGATGAGGTAAAAGTCTTAAATTAGGAGAATGTTTTAGAGGCTGAATTTTTGAAAGATAAGGGGCATATCACTAGTCGCTGTGTGAAAATAATAAATATATATCTTCTCGAGCCTATATAACTCGAGTGAATAGCATGTAACAGTTTAAAACTTTGCACTAAACCATGATTCATTTTGTAGAATAGTTTGGAAGTGGTTGAACTGCTGCAAGGGAACATTGAGATGGGTAGGGATTCCGTGCATGTTATTTTCTTATATGGATTATCGTAAACCAATTAGATGAAGATGAGGTAAAAGTCTTAAATTAGGAGAATGTTTTAGAGGCTGAATGTTTGAAAGATAAGGGGCATATCACTAGTCGCTGTGTGAAAATAATAAATATATATCTTCTCGAGCCTATATAACTCGAGTGAATAAGCATGTAACAGTTTAAAACTTGATGTCTTATGGTCATCTGACTTGAGAGTTATCTGTCTAAAGCTCGTTACATGGTTATATAGAAAGCAAATGAGAAAATATTTTTCCATAAAAAAAATGACTAAGCCACAAGACATTCGGTTGATAGAACTACACCTTTAATGCGAGGCAAGTAGCTTAGTTTAGTCTTAACGGTTGAATTTATTAAAAATAAGAGAGTCCCTGCTTGTGAAGTGTGAACTTGTGATAGTACAATCCATCCAAACTAAGAGAGTGTAAGGAGTAGATATAAATGAGTTCAACTTTAAAACACAGCCCGGAAAGATTGAGTGAAAAGAATAAGTTTGGGAGGATGTGTATCTCTAGAGTGAAGAAATGAAATATACATGACCACTGTGGGTTGGAAATAAACCAATCATGAATTTAATCTGTTGACATGAGTTCACACACACATGTTAACTTTTACACTCAACAGGTAAAGGTTGATGTTAGAGTGTGTACTATTGAAACTATTTATTGTGCTGATTAATAATGTTGATAATAACGTTTGAATATGGCTTGCTTCTACAATGTTTCATTTTGTAGCACTATATTGATGGATATGGCAGAACTCAAGAGAAAATATACGAAAAAAAGACCAAAACAGAAGAGAACGAAAGTTAAGGGACCAAAGTACAAGTAGCCGAAAGATTACCCGAAGCACGACTTGAGAGTGTAAATGAGCCATTTCCTAATTTGATGAGTACAACGGATGTTAGAAGAAGGAGAATGAAGAAAAGAGGCTAAAATGGAACAAAGTAAGGTCGATGACTCAAACGATGTATTCAGAAGTTTTTCCCTTTCATGCGGCCGCATAGTAGAATTTCCATGCGGTCACACAGAACCAAGCACGAGATTCAGGGCTTCAATTTTGTGAACCATGCAGTCACATGGGTCATAACCATGCGGCTACATGGTTATTTTGTCTAGGCAAAAATTCTAGTTTCTTTTTTCTGATCAAACACTTTAGGAAACAAATTTGGGAAGGAATATAGCCAAAAGCAATCAAAAAATGAGGAAAAGTCATTACAACATAGAGATTACCCTAGAATACATATTGAAGGAAATCTAGAGGCAAAAATTACAAGGCGAAACATAAGATTTGTGGGCTTTCAAGCATAATATTGATCCGGTAATTCCTTTTCTTCAATTATTTTTGTGTTTCATTATTTTCTCCATGTTAGGCTAGATATTTATGTTCTAGGAGAATGATGAACCATGTTATGTAATCTTTTAATTCCTAGTTTTAAAATTTTTGACATTAAACACGTTGTTTGAATTTGAATGATTTATATGCATTATTTTTCTCCACAATTATGTGCGCAAATGACTGTGTGAATCTGATGGCATATTTCATGCATTCGAGAGAAGGAAAATAGGCTCGAAAAGGTATAACTCATTGTAGGGTTCGATAGGGAATAGAGATTTACTGCTTTGCTTTACGTGAATCTCTAAATGTTCATAACAATTCACGCATTCTTGTATATTTGCATTCTTCATAGGGATATAGGCGGGTCGTATATGAGAGTAGGCTCAACATTACTCATAAGAGATTGTTGGATAGAATAGGAATATTGATTCGTCAAACTGCAATCGTGCTGTCAGTTTGTAAAATTGAATTGGGATAAAGAGAGGGCATTGCATGGGGATTCATGATCCTAATGCGCTTTTCATTCATTGAATTTAACAACTCGTTTTATAGCATTATATTGCATTTTAGTTCACTTCGTTTACTTGCAAGCATTTTAGTAAATTAGTTTAGTCATAATTTTCATTACAACATAAATGCGATATTTTCTTGATTCGGTTAAGGTCAAGGTTGAGATATTGAAGATACTCGAAACTCTAAATTCCATTTTATTACTTGTTACGAAATGTACCCTTGCGATGATTTTATTCGAAATATATTTTCGTGAACAAGTTTTTGGCGCCGTTGCCTTTGAATTATTAGTTTAATTTTATTTACTTAGACACTAATTCGAACTTATCTTTAATTTTTTTTTTACGTATTTTATCTTATTTAGCTTTTCTACTTAGGTTGATCTAAGTGCTACTGTTGTCATTCCTTCAGGTTTTGCATGCTAAGGTCAGTTGGCGGTGAATTACTTCCAAAGAATTTGGAGATCGAACGAACCTTTCATTGCAGGCAAAGGAAAGCTAGAGCAGCACAGTAAGAAAACCAAGAACAAATACCAATAGCAAATCAACAGATTGAACTAATGAAGAATCTTACAGTTCTAGGAAATGTAGAGGAAGGAGATGACGAAAACACATTGCTTGGGGATCTCTTATCACCATTCGTTGTCTAAAGTCAATCCAGCATTATTTACCCCCCATTTGAACAGCCGAACTTCTAGCTGAAAACTAATGTCATCCAACTCTTCAAATATGGGCATCAAGAACACGTCTAATTTGAGAGGCTTTGTCATAATATCAGAAAACTGTTCTTGTGTGTTGCAATGCACCAGTTCAACAGTTCCCTCAATTGTCAAGTAACATAAAAAATGAAATCTCACATCTATTTGTTTGCTCCTCCCATGCATTACTGGATTTTTTGAAAGTTTTATGGCCGAACTGATGCATGCCAATGAATTCGGCCTCTGTAGTGGACAAGGTCACAACTGGTTGCTTTTTCAAAGACCATGAAATTGCTCCAGTTCCAAGCATGAAAGTGTATCCAGAAGTGCTTGTCTTAAATTTTTACACTAAACTAACTTCAATTTAAATTAAAGTGGTAACTAATAATCAAATAAAATTTTGTTTTCTAAGTGAAATTCTAATAAATAAAATAACAAACTATTAAATAAAATAACAAACAAATAATAGCATGAAGCACACAATAATTAATTAACAAATATTAAAATGGCATAAAAATCATGAAATTAACATATACATTTAATTCCAGTTTATTCAACCATTTTTCATACGTGCCAACCACTGTGTGCGTGTATAATCTTTCAATTCAGCCCATGTTTTCTCCACTTTCTGCCGGATTCTTCAATTGGATTCCACTTTTTTTTTCTTTCTTTAATATATATATCTTAATTCCCTTCAACCAATGTTTAGTCCAATTTGAGGCCCAACAAAATTTCAACACCAAATTAAATTCATTTTTCTTTCCAAGCCCAACAACTTTCATGTAATGGGAGTTAATCCTTGAAATAAATTTATATGTGAAGCCTATGTCAATTTAGTCCTCGCACTTTGGATTTGTGCCATTTTTTTATGTTTTGCATTCTTTTCTTCAATTCTTTATTAAACATAAAGTTTTACCTACAAAATACAATTTAACATAGATTAGGTAGAATTTTATTCAAAAGACAATAAAATATCATAATTTAGGGCAACAACTAAGTGTATAAACTACACTTCCAAACTTGACTTTTTGTTTGTCCTCAAGCAAAACAAAAACATAACAAACACACAAACACACAATGCTAATTACTTAATTGGTGGCCAGTCAATCAAACAAAACAAAAAGATTTAACTAGCTAATCTGATTTTTTATCTCAGGATTAGAATCATAATATTAAATCTAATCACAGCTTCAAAATCACAATACAAAAATTAAAATCTACTTTTCCAATATAAAATCGACGTGTGTGTGTGAAGAATTAAGTATCACATTATGAATTTATAAGTTGTTTCAATTCTCGACCCTCAATGGTCAAATATATTCTTTCATCACTCGTAAGATTCAAACACCTCCAAATTTATTATTTTCACTATTTCAAGTGTGTGAACTAAGGTTGAATTTTATACTATCATCACCTCTCTAGTTTGGATAAATCTCACTAATTACTAGTCAATATGTCAATAAACAAGGATTCTCCATAATTTGATTGTTTCAATCTCTAAGGCTTAATTAAGCTAATAATCCTTATCAAAAGACAAATTTTCTAAATAAGTGTTTGAGACATAATCAAGGTATTTGGTGCGTCTTCTATTTCATACACCTGCTTTTTCTGATTTTCTATATTTTGTTTTTCAATTTTTTCTTTATTTGAAGTATTCTCACCCTTAAGCTTTCTAAATGACCTATGTAACAAGCTTTCAGTCGATGACTCCCAAGTCAGATGACCATAGGACACCAGGTTTTAGAAACCCTTGTAAGCTTAATTGCTCGAGTCATAAAGGCTACGAAGAGAAATTTTCAAATAAAATAATAATTTTTTTAATGCCTTGATTAGTGCAATGTCCCTCACTAAACACTAATTTAAGAAAAAAAAACCTCTAACTTGAGATTTTCACCAAATTTCATCATGTTGACCTTAGACAATCCATACAAGA
>CAIGRP010124397.1:0-25144 GCA_903798385.1 Fraxinus cuspidata | reverse complement strand
AATTCTTCAATATATTCACATATTGACATTTTAATTCTTTATTTTTAAAGTTTTGTGCTTTTTCCTATAATCATTTCAATTTTATCCTTTTTTAATTTATTTTAAGGCTTCTGTAACATAATATGTTTTACACATTTTATCTTCATTTTCTATTTGTTGTCCCTATAATTTTTCTATTAGATTTATAATTTGTTTTCTTTTTATTTTTAATCTAATATTACATTCTTCATTTATTATGTAAATATCTATGTATTTAACAGTTTCATTTTCTAAATATTTTATTATTTTTTCATAATATTTTTTCATTATCTTTTGTCATTTTCCTTTTAATTCATATACAAGTTTTTTTCTATAGGTTGTTCTGGTTCTAACCATATATCTATTATATTTCTTACTAAATCTTCTTTAATTATTAATTTTTTTTATCCAAATTCATTTTAATTTCTTCTGGTAAGTATCTATTTAATAAGGGCCAATTTCTATGGTAATCCATACTTTTTTTTATAATATAAAATATTTTCTTCGTCCTCAAATTATTCAATAATTTTTTCATATGTATATTTATCTTTTATTGTTCCTATTATTATTTTTTCTAATATTTTCTCTTTTATTTCTATAGGTAATTCTTTTATTATAATTAATGTTATTATTTTTAATCTTTTAGGAATAGGTTCTAAAAATACATAACATCCTTTATCTTCTTTTAACATAAAATATTTTTTATTTTCTTCTAACTTATTATATCTATTTATTTTTGTAATTCTAATTTTCATGATCTCTATTATTCATATTTTAGAGTATTCTAAATATTCTTCAAAATGTTGGTATTTTAATTGATTACTAAGCAATCTTAGGTAAAATCTAATACTATCTTTTTATATTCTTTAATTTTTCTATTCAAGAATGGTATTCTCATGTTATGATGTAAATATGACTCTATGGCTCTGATACCAAATTGGGGGCTACTTTGAGTGAACAAAAATCAAATTAAAATATAAATCAAATAAACCAAGTAAACAAAATTATCAAATAATTCTAAATTATAAATAAAAAAGTTAAATAAACAAAGTTTTAGAAGTTTAAGAACTTTTTTGTAATCTTTTGATATTATGTTGACTTGTTTGAAAGTTTTATATTTGGGGTATTTTAGGAAGTTTAATATCTAATATGGTCAAAGGCCATTTTTTCAAATAATCTTTGGAAACGGGCTATCTTGTCAAATTTCCCTTTCCTAAATGTCATGAATATGGGTTAGAATTTCGAGAGGATTCCAATAAAGATAACATCATTCGTCTTGATTTAAGACCTTCGGGTTTCTTCTCCTCAAGGGTTCCTTTCTGCTGAAACAGCATGATTGTAGTCCTACCTGCTAATTCTTTTTGGATTTTCATCGCTGTATGATTCGCTTCCTCTCAGTTTTCTTGATTTTCCTTTTTACCGCACTTGTTTTACTCTCGTGGTTTTGGTAAGACTTTCAACAGTTGACGTCAAACTTTTAACTTCAAAAAAATAAATTGTATCAAAGCCAACGTGTAATTTTACTCTCCCAAGTATTTTTGAGGATTTTGATGTGTTCTGAAGCCAATTTTCGTCTGTATAAAGGAAAGAGATTCTAGCATTCGTTCAGTCGGAGGTGTTATTAATTGGATATATTCTTTCAATCCTCCAGATTTTGTTCGTGAGAGATGTTTTTTCAATCTCAACATTGTTTGTTTAGAATTCGAATCCCATTTTCATTGTGCATTGGTCGTGTATATATAGGCAATGTCATGAACATTTTAGTCATAGCTATGGATGTTTGTGCTTTCACGACACTTGTTTGCACTACCATTAATGTTGATTTGTTGGAATTACTATCGAAATATTCGTTTAGGGTCCGAGTCCCCTAATTGTGTCTCTAGCCAAGGCTTCCAATCATGTTTTTGGCCAAGTGTTAGCATTCCACTCCTTTGCTTGAGTAAGCCTCCATGATCGAGGCATCCTTTGTTCAAGTAGGTCTTGACAATCAAGACATAAGTATATAGTCCGAGACATGTGGACGCAATGAGCCCTTTAGTGGACGACGCGGCGTACAGGTGGACTGTAATAATTTAAGTACATAGCAATTATCATCAACGAAAAACCTACATTATTAATTATAATTTATACTTTGTTACATATGGACCTTTTAGTCATCGATATTTATTGATTTATTTTTAGCATTTATTTAGTGATAAGATTTCTATCTATAAATTAGACTAATTAAAAATTAATAATAATAACTGAGATCAGTCCAACTATGGAATGCAAATTAATTTGGAGGCCGTATCTATGGGGTCTTAGGCAGCCGCCTAATTTTTTTAGATATTGAGCGAAATCTAAGTCTCGGATGTCAAAAGAGTATGTTTTGATACAACAATAAATATTATTTGATACTAATAAAAAATAAAATACAACCCTTTGGTTTGAGATGCCAGACAAGGGGGAGAATAGGATTAGGGGTGGGGTTGGAACTAATAAAGGATGACAAGCTAGGGCTGAAACTAGCTTTATTCATCCAAGTTATATATGTGTTTACTCATTTTACCATCGATCGATGGTCCATATGATGCACAACTTTTTTTTGAGACTCAAATGCTATAAAATAGAAACATTGGATTCGATATTAAAGTCTTCAATACAAATATATATGGGTGAGAACGAATGTCAAGAGAAATGCAAATTAGACTCGAAAAGAAGTCCATCCAGTAGTAGATTTCACTATGGAAAGTCCCAAGGTAAGGCAACTAATGGACTCATGCATCAAGATAGCACTACAAATGAAACATGAGTCTAGGATGCAATCATCCATTAAATAACCTAGGCTACCTAATCCTAAAATTTCAAACCCTGCGTCTCTCTCTATCATATAATAATTCAGATCACAAAAATCACATTTTCTGAAAAACATACACAATTAATTGAACATTTTCTACTTCTCTACTTGATGTTAGTCTTTATACTCCTGCTGCTCTCCCTAATCTTTCTCTCAATATCTTCACTCCCATGTACCTACATATATAATTCAAGGTGAAAGTTGATATATATTTCTTAACTTTTTATCAATTAGTATTCTCGTATAAACAAGAAAACGATGATCTTACCGGCCCATCATCATCACCGTAGCTTGAGGATTAGTGCCGGGGGAGCTAGCGAAAGTCGAGCCATCAATAACGCGAAGTCTTTTGACCCCGAGTACCTTATAGTTCGGGCTCACCACCTTGCCCACATGGCAGCCTCCATGGTAGTGCCAAATTGTAATAACTGTGTCTTTACAAAACTGCTCAAGGGATTTTGTGTCGTTGGTATGCTTGGGAATAAGATTAACATTGGCATGAACGCTCATGTTTAGTATCTTTTCGACTGTTTTCTTGTCACACTGCGTGTAGTTTACGAAGTGTTTAGACTTCAAAATCTTCTCAACGAGGCGTATACCGTCCACGCATCGTGCTAAATCATTCGGGTGGTTGAAGTAGTTGAAGGTGACCGACGGGTTATCGTCTACATTTGTGTTGAGCAGGGTGAGTTTGCCTGTTGACAGGGGCCAAGCTATCTTTTCTAGAATGAAACCTCCAGGAAATGCTTCATGTGGAATGTTTCTCTTTCTTTTTATGTATTCTTGAATCGCTTCATGTGATCTTTGCTTTGGAGGAACGGTCGACAGCTGTCCTATCTGTTCTCATAACAAAATGATACTATTTAGTAGAGTCGACTATATAGCACTAGACAGTATGAAAGAAGAAAAAGAAGCTAAAATACTGTCTGATTCTAGTGTCTAATCTTGTTGAATACTGTATACCGAATGTGGAATATATACTCGAGAATTCCAATGAAATTGCACGAAGAAACGTGGTACTCACCTCAGTAGAAACAATTTCATTGTTCCAACGAATGCTATCCATGGACTGTCCAAATCCACTGCTGGCTTCAATGTACACACCCAACTTAGTAATTCCCACAATTTGTATTAAAGACTGCTTGATATGCCTATTAGTTGGGATATAGATTGTGTTTAGAGGGTTATCAGCCATGCCCTTTCCAACAAATTCATTGTCAAGAACCACAGATATATTCAATTTTTCAAGATCTGCCTTCGGGCCGATCCCACTAAGAAGCAGCAGTTGAGGGCTTCCAATTGCTCCAGATGACACGATAATTTCACTCCTTGACCTCTTGGAAAGAAATGCTTTGTGTTGCTTCCCATTTTCGTCTTTGAACACGACTCCAACTGCCTTTGGTCTGTTACCTGTAATAGCATTGCATATTACCATGGTACTGATAATAAATCACAGTAAAATCGCGGTCTAGACCTGTTGATTAACGTATACCTGTTTTCTTGAACACGATCTTTTGCACTGTTGCATGTACTAAAACATTGAGATTATCGGGATTTGCAGAGGCGAGAAGCTCAGCAGCAGTGTGACGCAGGCCGAACCTATCGAAAATAGTTCCACCAATTTTGGTTCCATATACATGATCATAAGTGAATCCATTGAAAGGCGAGATTCCAACTTCTATAAGGCTGTCCCTGAATGCTCTCTGCCATGGTACAAGCTCTGGCCTATGTACAATTTGCTTCTCAACCCATGGATATGACTCATTCACCAGTTTTGCATCCCACCTCACTCTCTTAATGTACCTAAAAATCACAAAAATCAAGCATTAACAAGTCGACACACATCAATCATCTTTACGAAAATTTTGCTCGACAATCAAAGGAATAAGGTCCAATATTTTTCTGCGTAGTTCTGATAAAAAGAGACTAGAACTGAGCCAAGTGAAACAATCGATAGCCAAAAAGGGAACCAATATCAAGAAACTAGAATTGAGCCAAGTGAAAGAATCGATATCCAAAAAATGGGAACGAATATCTGGAATAGTACTAGCGGTCAGCCTAACTTAACCCGGGATTTGAACTCTCTAGTTAAATACACTCTTTATGTGTAGTAATAAACCAAGGCCTAATGCAATTGGAAATTCAAAAGCTTTGATAACAAGTGTACAACATGATTAGGCATATAGTATGTAGGTGTAAGGAAAAAAGTGGAATTGAATGCAACATATGAGAAGTTGTGGTGTATAGGTAGGGTACAACTTCTTTTGTTATTTGGATCAAGTAGGACCACATCAATTATTTATTACCAAATCAAGAACATAACAACCAAGAAATTAAAAATTGACCTAATTGATAGTATGCAACGACAATTTTGTACATATTTTGCCCTCTCTATAAATGTTCATGCTTTTGTCACATGATTCATCACTTTCTAGCAAGATAATTGGCCTACTTTGAATTGGGTTTTTAAAATTATCCTTAAATGACTGAATAATGACTCTGTTGGTAATGATGGCTCAAAACTAATGCTAGTAGGTGTATAAAGACAACTTAGCATTTTATAACACCCCTTGTTCACGAGGGGTCGAGCCCACAACAAAGTTTGTACCGAGTGCTTTAGATGTACACTGATTTGACATCATTAAACAAGAAAATGAAGCTATAATCATGTTTATAACACTGATCAACACTATCCACTATAGTACTACTATTTACCAAACAAGCTGTTGTAAGAGTTGAAAAATAGAGCCGACGTGACTATCAACTAGTGTAAATCTTAAATTGGACTGGTTATGAAACATCTGATTAGTGCCCCATTCTTAATTTCAAATAACATTCAAGATCCTACTTTTTCTCGATTATCTAATAAATGAAAGTAACTTATCTTTCCATTTGTTTCAAAACTTGGCATAAACGTCCAATTACAAGGCAAGTTTATAGCAAAACATATACACTTGTAAATTATAACTCAAACTAGGAAAGAAGTAAAAAAAATGTGGACAGTAGGCAGTTGGGACTTGGGAGTTGTACCTTGCGCTTGCTCTGGTGTAAAATCCTGCATTGATGGAGGTACCTCCACCCAAGATTCTAGCCCTAGAATTGAAAACTCCATCGGTAGAAATAAATAGTTGTGATGCAGAGGTCGGTGAAGTATCGGCTAAGGAAATGTGAAAATTCTTCAAAAATGATACATTCGCATTGGCAAAAGGGGTTCCCCCTCTTTCGAGTAATAGTACGCTGAAGTTTTGCGATATGGTGGCCGCTAGTGGGCAACCGGCCGTGCCACCGCCAATGATTATGTAGTCATAGGTCTTGCTTGTGCCTCTCCATGAAGGGGACTCAGCCGCGGTTGGCCGTTGGGAAAATGAGCTTGCTGGTCTTATGAAAGGGTATCGATACTGTCCTGGATGTTCATAAGCTGCATGGAATTATTTCCAAGTTGTTATAAGACAATCTTGACTGTGTAAAAATCAGATTAATACTTACAAAGTTATAGGTCAGATTTTGAGAGCCTCGGAAGACTTTATATGGGTCTTCGAAAATAAAATTACGTGCAATAGTCGAGGCCTTGGCCTTGACTATGTAGGGCCTTAGGCAATAGCCTACGCTGCCTATAGTCAAGATCGGAAAGAGAGGAGCGGGTGCAGCCCCGACTATAGTGTGTAATTTTATTTTCGAAGGACCCATGTAAAGTTGGCCCCCAAAATCTCATGACCGGCTCTCATCAGAAAGGGGTTGGGGAGGGAGGGAGATGGGTAAAGGAACAGATTGAGAAAGTGTAAAAGACAAAGTCTTGAAGAAAGAAGCACCTTGAGAGAGAGTTAGTGTGTTGATCCATAGAATAAAAGAGAGCAAGATTTTGAGTTTCAGAAGAACTGCTGCACCACCAACCAAAGCCATTGAGAGACAGACAGAAAATTGCACGCTTTCAATTCCACTTCAAACTTCTGCAGATTTTCTTTATGTGGCTACCACTGGTTGGCCTTGTTCTCTGTGTATGCTCACAATTATATATACAATATGCAAAAAAAAAACACACAGTACGAGAGAAATTAAGAAGAATACTTCCAGAATATAACAATATAATTTGGTGAGTGATAACTGAAAAGTCCGACCGGCAGGTAGAATTAAATGCCACAGAAATTATCAACTGAGAATGCCATTAAATGGAGAAATGAATTTCACGGTTGAAGAGATAATGAATGCATTTGCCTCTTGACTTTTTACTATTTTTATTGCATCATAATGGACAGCCAGCTCACTTTACCTGCCTGAATTCTGTGCATTTTCAGCATCTCCTTCTCTTAAGGGTCTCTTCGCAGTTTCAGCCACCATTAATGGAAACCAGAAATAACACTAATTTCTTCATATATTTTTATTTTTAGAGAAAAATGGTAAATAAGAAAAAAAAATTTGTAAAAATCAGACAACAAATTTTATACAATTTCACTCACCCAAATCTTTCAACTATTATAAGAAAAATATCATAAATTTTACCACAACCACCAAGAGAACAAAAAAAAAACCATGGTGTTTGGTGTGGACCTCAAAAATTGATATTATTTTTGGAGAAAATTACCCGAAATCATATTTTTTAAGTTTTAATTTCATAATCAGATGTTAACCTCTTTTTTTCAAAAATTACATCTTCACGTAAATATAAATAAGGAAAATGCTATGGGTACATAATTGTACCCATAGGAGTATCCATAATGGACAATCGAAGTCCCCTATTGGTGGGGGACCGGATAGCAACATGCGTCCCACAAATAGGGGGGCGTCGACACCACTATGGGTATAATTATGTACTCATAGCACAACCCTATAAATAATAGGTCACACAACCACACAAGAGTTTTGCTACTTGTACATCCCAGTTGACAAAAAGCTTGACAGAAAGGGAAAAAAATGAAAAAACAATGGCTAAGCTGGCTCCCATTTGAGTTTAAACAATTACTTTTTTTCTTTTTTCCTTATGTCGAGCTTTCTATCAATTGGGATGTATAAGTAGCAAATTTCATCACACAATTTATATGTCATATCCATTTATCAAAATATGTCACAGTTGCATACCAACTGATTTTTGAAAGTTTTTTTTTTTTACGAGTTTGTAAATTTTAAAATTGTATTCTTAAATTTTTGTGAAATTTTTCCTTATTTTTAAAGTCAGTAGTTTTTTTCTCCAAATTTTGTTTGGATTTTCCATTTTTAGGGATTTTCGGTGTATTTTGGAAGACAATTGTTTGTATAGAAGGAGAAAGATGGAGATTCATGTGTTATTTCGATTGAAAGATGCTTTTCGGTGGGAAATAGTGTTTCAATTTCCAAGCGGTTCCATCGTCAGATGTTCTTTCAATTCGAGGAATTTTTGAGAGTGGAAGTGTGGATATTAAATTTTCAAGTATTTTTCAATTGTGCAATTGTCTTGTATATATGCATTTTTGGAAATATTTTTATCATTTTCGTGAGTCGACATTCTTTCGTATCATTATGTTGGAAGTTATAATTAAGCCACATTCTTAAAGCTTGTTGAGATTTGTGCTTTGCAACACTAGTGCACTAAAGTTTAGTTTAATTTTGTCAAAATTTGCACTAAAGTTCTCATCCATGTTCGAGGCCAAATCAAAGTCTTTAATCTTGTTGCTAGAATAGGCCTCCAATCAAATTTCTAGCTAGTGTTAGGGCTCTGTCCATTTTGTTACTTAGGAGAGCATCAGTTATCGAGGCATCTTCCGTTGATTGTGCCTCGACGAACTAGACACAAATGTTATAAGACACGTGAGCATGCAATGGTGTCCTTTTGTGTCTAAAGTGAAGTTCAAATAGACCATAATTATTTCAATAAGTAACAATAGTCCCCAAGTTCGAGTTTCATTTTAATGTAAAAGGATTTTGATGTTTATTTCCCGCTAGTGCTGAAACCTTAGCGTATCTTTTCCTGCTTCTTCGAAGTATTATATTAAAGAGAGATCAAAGCATCATAGATTGGCTTCCATGGATTTTCGGCTACATATGCATTCCAAGATATCTGTACCGAAGGGAATCCAAAGCTTACATAATTGGCTTCTCTCTATTTTCTAGGCATTTGTACCAAAGGAAATCAAAAGCTAATAGATGATGATACTCTAGCTTTATATGTACTCCGAGGAATTTTGGCCAAAGGGAGCCTACAACTTGAACTTTTCAATTGGAAATATTTCTTCAATCCTCGAGAGATCCAACAAGAAAAAAGATCAGTAAGCATTTGCCAAACTTGGACAACCCCCATTTTAAAAATAGAGTATTAACATACTAAAGCATATGAGTATAATCACTTAGAATTAACAAAAAATTACAAGAATTTTGTCGGTTCATGCTTAAACAAATATGTTAAAAATTTAAGGTGTGACCCTCTTGCTTAACTTTCAAGAGAGCTCATCAACCATCGACATCAACTCCACCACACCTACACACTCTACATCAATGCCGTCATTGCCCATATGCAAACATGTGGATCCGCTAGCAGTAACAACATTGTCGATCATGACTACTAACATATGTCATGAGATTATAAATCTTACTCAAACGACTTCATCACCGTCTTCCACGAAGAGAGACTTGTTGTCCGACTTCGAGCAGCTAGCCAAGTATGCTCCACGTTTTGGATAATATTTACTGAAGTGACCAGTTTGTCCACACTTGATCGAATTGTTCTTCCTTTCAAAGTTTATGTGCAATCCAAATGGAATCAACTCATCATTGACTTGGGCTTCTCTCAAAATTGATTATCTCAACAAAATCCTCTACGTGAAAAATACCAACTATCTAGTCTTTTACTACAAAAAATAAAAAATCTTTTATTTATAATAAATCTTAGCGTGCGTTTGATTGGGAGCGTGAAATTTACATGAAATGCAAATAAATTTTAGAATTGCCTAAAAATTATTTGTATGGAAACTATTAATTAAATATATTTGATTGATTTAGTTTTCAACCTAGAAAATATTATATTTGTCTATTTTTTTTATTAGTGAATAGATGAGAGAGAGAGAAACAGAGGGTGAATTACCTAGAAAATAACAATCATCCCTCTTTAAAGAAAACATTTTCCTTGTTTTTAAAGAAAATATGGTCATTTGACCAAAAGTAGAAAAACATTTTCCATGACAAAAATAAATAGAAAATTAGCTGAAAATGACATATTTTTCATAGAAAATATTGACAATCAAACGCGTCTTGTATACATACAAGACCCAAAATTTACTCCAAATTCAGCTTGATCAAGGACTGTCCATTTGTTTCCTTTTCAATTTAAACAAACACTTCCAATCAGAGAAAGGACACGCCACTCACCAACAAAAGGAATTCACCGTCAAAAGTAATTTTAAATGGTAACAAATTTAAACACCTATTTGCAATACAAGTCCTCTTAAATTAGAATATTTGTGACAACAATCCCAACAAGTTTGTACGTGGTATATAACTAAATATAACATATAATTTTGGTTATATATACACAGTTTCTCTCTTTATCAACCATCAACGATCCACCAAAATTGTGAATTGTGTAAATCGAGTCGAGTCGGACAGCACTAGAGGGGCAATGGGCTCGTGAAAGCTCAACTCAATGACAACTAGATCCCGTATTAAACTGAGCTTAGGGATGAGCTAAGTTTGCTCCTTGGCTTCACATATCTTTTTTATCTCTTATTTATAGCATGTTTGGCAGAGCTCAAATATTGATTTAAGTTGGTCAAATCTAATTTTTATCTATGTAAGAAGACTCATAACTTAATATACCCACGCTCTATGTAGAACTAACAACTTATAAACACTTAAAAGCACTACCAAATAAGTAATTACTTTTTTGACATTTTTTTTAAAATTTTGTATTTTAGGGGAAAAAAATTTGAAGAGCTCGCGGCCTGGCCTTCACTGGCACGGATTATGGACTAAGCCCAACTCGCGTAATGAGTCAAATTGAGCTTGGCTGACAGCGAGCCGGTTTGACTTAGTCTTTTACAACTCTATGCACGGCCACTCTTGGCCTTACACAACTTAGGACGGACACATCAAAAAATATCAATATTTGCATGGCACATGTTAGGCCAGGCCTACAGGCTCATACAAGTTTTTCTTTTTAGCTAGTCCACGGATACTGTGACTCTCTAAGTCGAGCCTAGTACGAAGCAACTATATATAGGTTGCCCAGTTCATATCTCACCCATTACATTCCAAGTTGTTCGAACCTAGGTGAGTGGACACATTTTGACACCGCTCTTCCCCACTTTATGAACCCTCAAAACCCCACCAAATTTGTTTGCGTAACTGTTTTGTGGTGCTTTCATTCCCGCCTGTCCAGGACATGTGATCACAAATATTGCTTTGGCCAATGGTTGATTGATATCAAGCATTTTGGCATTCCTGGAAGGCTCAAAAAAAAAAAAAAAATTATGAGGATCAACCTTATATGATTACACCCTCATTTTAAAAAGATTGTCTAGTTTGATTTTTTCCAATAAACAATAAACTACCCTTGGCCCAACACAATCCTTTTTTTGGGGCTGGTAGATTAAAAGTATTCGACACGTCATATTATTTTCATATATAGCCCATATCGTAAGACTCTACAATCAAGCCCGACACAACCAAGCTATAGAGACTCGTCAGCTTACAACAGGATCGTCACATGTCTGAGTCGTGCTTTTTATATACCCAAAGCCACCCGACTCATTTTGATACCACTCTTACTCGCACTTTATCAACCATCAAACTCCAACAAACTTGTATGAAGATTGCCGGTGGTACTTTGTTGAGCAACATGTGATCATATATATTGCTTGATGATGAATTTAGCATTCATGGAAGTCTCTAGAAAAAATAAATAAATTGTTGTGAAGATATATTTTTCCAGGATCAAAAAAATGATTTTATTGGTAGTTATAATATAATTTATAGAACATTTCTTCAAAGGAAATATTATGCACTCCCGTGACATATTCGGTAGTATGAAGATCACAAGAAATTAAAAGGCATGTGATTGTTCATTGTCAAGCCCAGTATACAAAAAAAAAAAAAAAAGATACAACGCTACACTTTTTGCACGTAAAAAAATAAATAAAAAAAATCCATGGCTTTGATTTGGATCTACATTGAATACATTGAAACCTGCCCACATTCATTCCAGAGAGACAAATGCGCATGAAAAGTTGTTGGAATTTGCTTTGCGGTGCTTTCAATTTTGTCTTGGTCCAAATTCAATACCGAACTAATTGAATATCTATATCAAGATTCCTCGAATTGAACTGTCATTTCTATAAAGGATATAATTAACAACTCGAAGTTACACATTATCCCTTTCAATGCACCCGAAAAGTTGCTCGAATTTGCTTTGCTGTGCTTCCAACATTAAATATAAAGCTCTTATTTAATTATAATTCGCACACAGAGTACCATTTTTACAAGGGGCATTCATTTAGAAATTACTACTATATGAGTAAAACTTTACCAACCAATCTGACCAGAAAAAAGAGTTCTATGTTTCGTTGTGAATTTAAGAGGGAACTGTCCCATGGTACACCTAACACATTGTCATGTTCCATGAGAAATATAGTTGTCTTTTTCCTACTTAGTACTCAATGTAATATTGTCCTTTTTTTCTCGTATTTCACTCTCAAACGAGATGAATTTGGTATACAATCATACTAGTAGTAGCGGATAGTGCAATAGAGTTCGTAGTCATAAAATCCACCTAAACAGACAAGCAAAAGTCGAGTCGGTGGATCAAATTTAACCTTTATCAAACTATACTTCCCACCAGCTAGAAGGTATAACATCGGTGGTAGTAGTTTAGAAGAACTAGAACAACTACGTAGCATCGAATAAAAATAATAAATTTATCCTAAGATGACCTTTTTGAAGAAGAAATAATAGTTTCTTGTTACTAAGTTTTGATGCATAATAGTTACATATTAAGTCCTTGTTTGAACTCCATTCTATTAATTTATTCTTTTCAAATTTAATTTTAATCACACATTCTTCAATAAAAAAATTGCACTTAAACCTAAGAAATTTTCTTACTTTTCAACTGCACGTTCTCAAAAAATCACTTTTTATAAAAAAAAAAAAAAAAAAAAAACCTATTCTGGAAAAATGAGACTCAAACAAGAGTTGAATGTATAGAGGTTGGCTCGAACATACGCCCTATGAACATGCCAGCCTTCATGCTAACCCATTCGGGCCGACGAGACAAATTAATGATTCTATTAGTATTGGCTTGTCATTGTATCGAGTTACAATAACTATAAATTGAATTAGTTTCTCCTCGGCCAATAAGCACGTGAACTAATAAGGAAACATCATTTATGTATCTTATACCTTATAAATACATGTATGACAAAACTAAATTATCTTTTGTGTTGTAAAATTATAGAATAAATATTGATGACTATTTAATCTTATACGATACATAAATTTTACTTACTCGAGAACAGAACAGTGTATTCTATTCATATTATAACTCACTTAAACCTTTTTATAGTGTCATTAGTAAAATGCACACGTACTTTGGCTCTCTCTACTGTTCACTCTTATTATTCTTTTCTCTGTATACTTGTATAAATATTTAAACATAACTGTAACGTGCAATTAAATAGATCATTTTGTCAATTCCAAATTCAAGAGTTTAAATTCAATCCCATAATGAGGTGACAAACAAGACAATTACGAAGGGGGGTGTATAATTTTGATAGGTGGAGAAAAATATTATAATTTTAAAGAAAATTAAAAGATTAGAAGGACATGGTGCTAAAAAATGGGAGTTGAATACGGACCTACATGACATTGAATTGAAGGACAATTCTTAAGACAGGTTGAGATGGTTGACCATTAATGAAGATCATGGTCCAAAAGCTATCTCACAGCTGGTGTAAATTTCTTAGTCTAGTTGGGAACAAGCAATTCAATTAATAACGAATGTTTCGTTGTACTTCAACATGTTCGGAAGAAGTAAAAAATTACGTTGTTACGAAACCAAAGGTTTCAGCCTTTTCTTTTTTTTTTTTGACACACACATATGCTTGATGAGCTCGTAAGTTACTTTTAAATACACCGCCATACCGAGGAAATCACTACGAGAGGCAGCATCCCATGAGGAAAGAGCCCCAAGGCAGAGCTGTCAGCAGCAGCGAGTAGCAGAAATAGAAGTAAATAGTGTATATTTAGAAAAACTTTGTGCAGATTACGAGTCGTAAAATTATATAGGTAAAAGTTAAAAATCCTACCAAACTTACGAATACAAATGATGTTTGACCAACCTATAAACTTGAAAAAGCATTTACCAAACATACTCGAACAAAATTTGGAACAATGAAAGAAGATAAAGATGCCAGTTTCTTAACATATACACTAGAAGAGTTGATAAAATACAGTTGATTTATCATATGAACACAAAATGGTACGTAAAATTTGTATAATCCTCAAAATACAGTGTTATTTCGCTTCTCGTGATACAAAATTGAAAGGAAAAGCACAGAAATAATCACAGACAAGGGCGAATGGTGGGGGGGAGGGGGGGGGGGTGGATTATAATCTAAAATAAATTATATATTGGTGGGGCAATTTTCATCACAAACCATGGCCCCCCAGTATATCAGATCTACACAAATATGAATGCTTTCAAGATTTGTTCCTTGGAGTTAATGCTTTATGAACTGTGTAATTTTACTGCAATTTGTGATGTGCCGAAGGACTTGAGTATTCAGTACCATTTTCGGAAGAGGTCACTTCTGAGGAAGCACTAGACGATGCAACGCTCTTCGAACTCTTTGCTGCTTGTGGAGCGTTGTGCTGAGAATCTGTGTTTGCATGTTTTTGGCCTTCCTCTGCTAGTTTTCTAAGAAGGTTCATGACAGTAGGAAGAAATTTGGTCGACAGTGAGAGAAGTCCAGGAAGCTGCAGGTGTGAAAAAGAGCTATTAAACCAAAAATTCCAAATTAAAAAATTTTATCATATGAACATGCCTCGGTGATTTCTATTAGCATTCATTTAGCAAGCAGTGGGGTGTCCTCAGGTAGGCAAATATCAAAATGGAAAGTTTTAGAATAAAAAATTGGATGTTAGTTACGACAAAAATATAATGAGGGGTAAGCAACAAGAGGATAGATAGTTACAGCTCCATTGCGGAATTCCCCGGAGATGTCTAGTTGAACCCATAGGGCTTTAACGAGCAGAAAAGCAACGAAAATAATGCCCAAGTACAAGGGATTTCTGCAAAAAAGAAAATGCATTAATCCCAAAGAAGCGGATGAGAGAAGTCTCAATTTAGAATGTCACCAGATAATAGAGAAGCAGGGGTAATGAAAGTAATTAAAAAAAGAACAAACGGTAGCCCAATAAATTTAAATAGAACACATTCACACACAGTCTCCAAAGGTATGCTGCAGCGTACCTCAAAAGTGTCATGAATTCGTTGAAACCTAAGACAACCAATGCAACTATTGCCCATGGAGGTGGTAACCAGTTGTTACTTCGCCTACTAGCCTCCTAAAAGTCGAGAATGAAGAAGAATCAGTAATAATTCATTAGAAAATTCTTAATCTATCATTCATACTCAACTCAACAAAAAAGTATCCCATGTTTATTTAAGGTTGTCAAAATTATATGTGATTGACAATATTTACTGTACACAAGTTCCAAGTTCAAGTTCAAGTTCAAACAGAGATTATGGATGTAAAATTTAGGACCCAAAAATATCGCCGATTTTTAAAAGTATTTTATGTGTACAAGATCATGCCTGAGCAGCAATGGCTTGAGTAACAGTGTATTCAGTCTCCGCTTTAAACTGTCTCCACAAGGATTTGCACTGGACTGGTGTAATCAAAGTTTTTGATGCTGGAACCTGGATTTGAATATCCAATCACAGAACGAGTATTAATACACTGGAATAAGCTGTAAAATAGAAATATGTACTTGACACCAACACCCTTGAATTTGTGATATATAATATAAAATCGGATTGCGAGATCTTTCCTTAGATACAGTTACATAGATGAACCATAACTCAGTCAGTTCAAATTTATCCACACGTTGAAACTAAGTAAGTTCATGCCAAAGTACAAAAAAAGACTTTCGAACACAACCATGTGAAGCAGTTCACTTGTTTTCCACAGAGATCTCTGTATTTGAGTGGATGAGAATTTAATAAATACTTCGAAAAGAATCAAGAAATGAAGCATTAAAATGATTACCTCGTCCCAAGTGCTCGAGGCAAGAGGGTCCAGTGAACTGCTTTTATTAGTAGTTCCAGCTTTGGGATCCAAAAGAGCAAGGGACAATTTATTCTCAACAGTATCAGCTTCATCATCCAAACGGATTGCAGCCATAACAGAGAGTAGCTTCAAAGACTACAAAAAGAAAAAGGATAATTTTAGAAGTATCCAATCAAGAAACAAATAATCCCACCAAAGATCTAATAGGAGAATATCATACAGCAGATCGACCAGTTTTGGTGATGGCTCGAATATCTTCCTTCCCGGTCCAAACCCGTGGCATTGAATCAGAATCATGGCTGAATATTGTTGTAAACCTAAAAATAATTGATCAGTCAGTTCCCACAAGTAGAACCCATAACTTAAAAACTTCAGTGTTCATGACAAATTCTAGGTCATTAATTGAAATCATAGAGCAAGTACCTGTCCTTCATGCGAATCAAAACCCTTCCAGCCTCTTCTTTCGCCTTTGCTTCAACCAATCCTCTTGCGCGCTCCTTCAACCTTAGAATCATTTTATCTTGGGTTTCTTCATCCATTTCAAAACCCGAAAGAGCTGTAGAAAACCCAGCAACAGCCTTTTCAGTCTCGCGTTGGAGAAGTTTCCTTATTGCAGGCCATGTATCATCACTGGCTCCATCTAGTAATGCCTCAACAGGACCAGATAATGCTTCATTCAATTTTGTCTGCACAAGAAATCATATCAATGAAAATACAGTCAACAATTTTATTGGGCCACGGTAAAATAAGGTCTAGTAAAGTTAACCAGCTCTGTTTGCTAACAGGTCTGTCGCTAGCTGTAATGGCCTAAATTTTGATAAAATCAAGGTAATTCATCATAGGAACACATCCTTGCATTTGCCAATTTCACACATCAATACTAGTGCAATACATCCATGAGTTTCACACTCATGCATACAGGACATCAGAAGCTGCTGAATCTATAATTTACTATGTTCAAATGACAGCTGCAAAGTTACATTATCACGAGATTACATACCTCATACATAGTTGTAAGTTCGGAGAGCTTCGCTGCGCGAACTGCTGCAACATGTGCATCTATATCACGATGAAGCTTTTCTCTTACTTTGGAAGATTCCCAGTTTGCTTGGTTAATGTATGCTTCTGGAAAATAATAGGTTAATCAATACTAAGGAGAAGAGTTAATATCCATGCAGTGCCGTGATTTGCGACTATCAGCTATTGAATTTTAAATTTAGCCTTCTATCCCACTTAATGTGTCCCTTAAGATCATCAAGCAGCAGCAGCTACAGGTTAAAATTATTTTTCACATGAAGAATGTATCATTCAACTATATAAAAATGAGTTATGTTAATGGTGGCAGCAATCCAAATTTAAGTCGGCAGCTCATTTGCCTTTTCAGAATCTTCTTGAGGATTCTGTTCCAAGTACTGATGAAATGCATGTGATAACATGCCCGACCTCTCTCTCCATGTGAATATAGATGCAATTGTAAATGTAAGATATCTTACCAGCAGAACCTTCATCAAACTGTGACATGAAATACTCAGAGCAATCACGAGCAGCCATAGCAAATCCCTTCCCTCCATTCAAGTCATTATCAAATGCGTCTTTAAATCTATCAAGAGTTCCAGATCGAACGTGTCCCAGCATGGATTGATAAGCCGGTTGGACAAGCTAATATGCCAAACCCAAAAAATGAACATGAGGGGGAAAAAATAACCAAAAAGCCAGAGGAATTATTGGTTAATCAGCAGTTAATGCTCAGTCATGAAGTTAAATCCTATGTCAACTCTTATTAGGTTTATTAACAACCCATTAAGACAAAAAAATAAAACCACCTAAATGATGCATGGCATGTGTGTTAATTCTTATGTGTACCAGAAACAACAAAATCATAAGTTTCATTTCTCAATATCAGTGAATAGAACTTATTTGATGCTTCATCTTTGACTCTTAAAAGCTGAAAAAAAAGTTACTTCTCTCACGGATAGAGGGAGGAGAGGGTTGCTAGAGAAGAGTGGATGGGAGAGCCAATGGCTTATTGAATATATAGTGTGGTAGGTTATGCTATCAAAACCGAAGGTAAAACTTCTAAAAGAACAAAAAATGTTGTCAGGCACGTGACAGCAAAATGCATTTATCAGATTCGTCATTCCATCAGAAAGTTTGCTCGATTTAAATATTTAAGTCGAAACCAATTGTTCAAATATGCACTCATTATTTGCTCATTTTGGCTTCTTCAGTCTGGTCTACATACAGAATATGTGGAGTGAATTATGTTATTTTGTCAAGAACGAAAGCAAAATGGAGATTAAAATATGAAAATAACATTAATCTCCATGAGAGAACTGATATTTTCTTAAAGCTTCCGGCTGTATTTGTCCTTACTCAATCTACTTTTTACGTACAATAGTGATACATATTTTTTTTAATACTCGTAGAATTTCATGGATGAACTGAAGAAGTATTACTTGCAACAATTTCTCTTCCAACTGTTTCCGCTTTGAAGATCGAACACCTTCATCAAAATAGGTCGCCTCCGCATCATATCTAGTTTAGAAAGGTGGAAAAACATATTAATGAGAATATCTCAAAACTCTCTCAATGCTATACTACATAATTAAGATGCACAAAAGCAATATCTTGCTATAAAATCAGTTTGCCAAAATCTTAAACGTCAGCGAAAATTTTGATCAATAAACAGGTCCGTGCTCACTTACAAAGTTCGTCAACATAGTAATATAGACAGAATGCGAAATCAATAGAGTTCCACATATCATAAGGAATTTCGCATTGCTTCATGTATCCTAAATTTAAACAAACCAATAGTCACTTTAGTTTTAATTCAGATGTCTATATGCTTCAGCCCTCGTCCAGCCTAGCTGTAATTTCCTAGTACTTGGCCAACTGACCAGCCCAGACCCATTGTCCTTCAAATCCACTCACACCATTAATTATCAATCATAAAGTACAGATAAACCTACAGCAGTAAATGATCAGAAGTGGTCTAGAAAAGGAAATATCTTTCCCAAGTAGGAGCACGCTGATCAAAGGATATTTTTTGGTAGTCTTTTGAAAACCTAGTCTATAGTTAACTGCAGCAGAGTCTAAAAAATTCATGCCGGCAAAGGCTCGGAAGATTCAAAGTAATAACAAGCTCTTCGGAAAATTTTCATACTCGGGTAGCCAAATATATACCCAAGATTCGAAGTAATAACAAGCTCTTCAGAAAATTGTCATGCACAGGGTTGCCAAATATATCCAGGGCTATGATGCACCGACACGGACACGTGTGTCCGATACGATACGTCGATTTTTAAAAAAAGTTCAGACACGACACGTCATCGACACGTTGATTAAATTCTTAAAATTTCGTAATTTATATAGTATAAATTTAGTTTTATACTTGTTATTAATTTTTCTTGTTGAAATCTTTTAAACATGAGTACTTATTTGTTAATTGCTAATAATTTTGAATTAACAATATATAACATTTCTAATATAAAAAGAAAAATGATTACGGTAGAGTGTCCGAGAAGTGTCGATATCGACTCATGTCCGACACGTATCGGACACGGACACGCTATCCTAATTGAAGTGTCTGTACTACAGAGATCTAGGGCAATACTATGTTAAGAGTAATTGTCGCAGAGCTTCAAGAAGAATATAAGCATGGTCAGTTATCGACTTACTCCGTTAGACAAACATCAAGGATTGAGCTGAGCTTCCTCCCAAAGCTTGGCACTGGTCGAGATTGGACAGTCTCTTCCAGTTGACACCATTCCTACAAAAATGTAATATCAAATTACATTTGATGTTTCATGATGTTTGGATTTGTGCATGCAGATAAAATAAAGCAAAATATTATGAATCAAAGAAAACCTTCAAAAATATGTTTACAAGAAAAGCTACCTCGTTTGCAATAAAAGAAGAAAATTTTTCATTTGCAATCTCTTCACAACGTACAGTGGCAACCATGACCTACAGTAGATAAGCAAATTCATCAGTGATGATCTGTCTGAATAGTTTATTATGACATCAGGATAGATGCTTGGATGATGACTTTGTGAGCAGGCAGGTCAAGATCCTTGTTCTCCTTGATGATCTTCCAAATTTGTTGCGCGCTAAATGAAAAGCCGGAAGCAGGAACTACAGCTCGTCTATCCCCAGCAAGCCCACCAGGAGCAATAGAATGAAAGAATCTCTTTCTTAGGCTTGACACCTTGATTAAAAGACAAACAAGTAAGAAATTCTTAGATCCCTAAAAATCTCGAGAGCATCCTTCTAAAAACGACGACAGAAGGTACAAATGGCAAAGAACGAAGCCAGAGCATTCACAAGAACAAACACTAAAATCACTCGAAACAATTCAAACATGGTATTAACCTGCTCTTTGAATTGTTCTTCCCTCTCTTCATAACTAGAAAGAGCTGTAACTTCGACCTGCAATCATCCATATTAAAACGTATCATATACAACCGAACAGACTGAGCACGTTGGACTATGCTTACGAGGAAGCACCTTTTTTCGAAAGTACCTAGAGATGTACTCTCAAAAAAGGTGCTTTTAAGCACCTGTTAAGCTTAGCCAAACATACTCTTAACCTAGCTTAATCAAAAAGATATATGCATCTTACATTAAAGAATTCGCTTAATGGAGTTTCCTTGTGCGCACTTGGCTTAGGAACTGCGTCCCATATCTTCAAAAGCGGGGGTAGGGGAAGGAGGAAAGAGAGAACCTTAGACCAACAACTGATGGACTCATTCATTATACAGGAAAATATCACATGAGATGTACCTTCTGAATGTCTTCTCTTAAAACAGGTTCCAGGTTTTCCAAAGGCGTCTATAACATGTCAAAAAAAAATGCTCCAGCATATCAAATCCGTAATTCATGGAACCATATGATCTAAGAATTTAAGTTTCTGAAGTACAATTAATGGCAATATCAAATGAGAAACGACTAGGTTAAGCGTACCCTTGTTTTATCACGTATAACAAACATTAAAGTTGTTTTGCGTGGACTAAATAATCTCATCATGACCTGATCATCATAATTATAAATCAGTAAAGAATTTGTGATCCAAATTATATGCTAGAACACAGAAGGGTGCAAGAGTTACCTGGAATACAGTTTTTAAAAGAGGCTTATTTGCAGCCTGCTCACGGCCAATGTCATGACACCACCTGAAATATTTCCAAGTCATACAAATGACTTAGCAATCTCAAATAAACAATAATCTCAAGGCCAATCATATAGTATGCAATTCCATCCAACCAACACTAATTTGATGCTTTACGTTCTCTTCAAATCCTTCCTTATCAATAAATCACACAATACCTATAACAATCACTCCTTAAGTCTTTCAAACATACAGTCCTGTGATGCGGTTCCATCTTATATCTACTATAATAACAAACCCAAATAACTCAACTGAAGCGTTAAATGATATCAAATCATTTTTAATGCAATTCAGCGATCTTACATGTTTATTAGCACTATATCTGAAACAGCTAGGGCAAACAAGGCACTCTGCTTTTCAAATGCAGTATCATCCTGAAAAAGAGTAAAAAGATTAGAAAAGAACAAGAAGAATCAGCTAACAGCATATTTCTCTACTTCTCCAGATCCCTTGGTATAAATAACATAATTGAATAAACAAAAGAAAACTTGTGAACAAATAAGCATTCTTGTAAATGTTGGAATTGCTAACGAAACTAAGAGATGCAATAAGAAGCACGGGTATATGTAGATGACAGTCCATTTATTCTAAAAACATAATCTCGTCATACTTGCTCCATAAAAGATCATGGCAAGAGAATACAGTACAAAATCAAGTCATCAACAGTCATCACAAGAGGGGACGATATATTACAAACTTATATTATTAAATAAGTTCCCAGATAATGTTGGTGTGGCTTTCTGAAGACAGTATCGATGGAAAGACAAAAAATGTCCCAAACAGCAGGAGTATGAATGACAAACAGTAAGTCCATAGGGCAAGAGAGACAGCAAATGTATGTTGTATTATAATGAAAATAACCAGCAAATCATAATAGAATATGAAGCGTCAAGTAAAAGCATCTTCATTGGTACCTCTCCTCGTTCTCTTCCATCAGTGCCTTCTAAATCCATTACAAGAGTGCAAGGTTCAATGCCAACACATTGCGCCAACCAAATACCTTTAGTGGTTTGGGACCTGAGGGAACTCAGATACTTTATTTTAGTTTTATCGACCAGCAAACAAGAGAAGTAACAAAAGGTTCTTAAGTAACGAACCTCCCCTTAAAAGCATCCATCTCCCTAAAACTAGTACCAAACAGGTGATTTAACAATGTACTCTTCCCTGTCAATGTCATGGAACACAATTAAATCAGTTGAAAGTGGAGGAGACAGAAAATGCAAGATTACTATGAAAGCTGTTGTGAACAGGAATCTTAGAACTGTAAAAACACAATACTGGATTTTAAAAGGGAGCAATGGAATTAACAAAAATAAAATAAAATAAATCTTAGCCATGTAAGGGAGTAATTATTTCCATAACAGAAGCACTAACAAAGCCACCCAAAATTCACATATTCCAAATCGGCGAATGCAAGAGATAAGTATCTTTACAGCTAAAAATTCGTACCACTACTCTGAGGACCCATGATGGAAACTACGGCATAAGAAAGCCCGCATTCTGCAAGTTTAACTTCCCTCATGAAATTATCCAGTCCAGCAACATTGAAATTACCATCCCCATCTATAAGGTGAGTTGAGCAACAACCGTCACTTCTACCTGGATAAATGTATAGCAATTGTATTAGCAAGAACAGTAATGTTATAGAACACAACTCTTAACTTGAGAAACCAGTTAAATGCATCATAGGCATCATAGTTTCCTGTAGCACCCTAAAGTATGCTCAACAGCGAATCAGAACAAGAATAAAGGAACTAACCCTAACTGAATAAAGTAAAGAGAGAAGGTCAGTTGAGCAAACGATAATTCATTGTAATTCTTCTCCAAATTTTGTGGGGTGGGGTTCCAAGATAATTAAAAACAAGTTCATTTACAAAATTCCTATCAACCAAGTTTTCAAGTCTCTTAGCAAACAACACTCATGAACTCCAGTCCAGTTAAAACCAGAGCACCATAGCCAAGAATACTGCAGTTACGCCATCAGATCAAAATTCAATTCAATTGCACCCGTATCAAAATCAAACCCAATAAAACCCTAAATCCCAAACTATCGAAATGCAAAGCGCAAACAACTACTTAAACAGTTACAATAAAGCAAAGCTTTTAAGCACCGAAATATAAGAAACGTACATAGTAGCACGTATTTTATTTAAATACGAGCAAATACGTTATATAAACGGAAAACTTTACTCAGCCCTAGACAATCATTTATCATAAATAACAAAGCATCATTGAATTAGGGGTTTTTTCGATAAAAACAAATTAACAGAACTATTGAGTTTCAAATGGATCGTAGAGATACATACCCATATGTATCAGAAGATTCAGAACTGAAAATGCTCGATCAAAGATACCGACTTTTGGAAGACCAGAGAGCCGGAGATCACTGAATTATGGATATCGGAGGACAAGATCTCGAATAGGTAAAGGTTATGTCGTGTACTGATTCTTGTTTTGCGGTGCCTTTAGAAGGTGGGTTTTACTGTCCGACGATGATCAAGAAAAAAAAGTCAAAAAGGATATATCAGTAGAGAGAGAAGTGTTTATTGAAAACTCATTGAGTGATTATATTCACCAACCATATTTTTACAAAGATTTTAATTGTATTAAGGTTTTAATTCTTTATTTGTTATTCTCTTTTAACTTTTTTATTTTTTTCATCCCATATCATTAGCAAATCTTATCTTTAATTATATTTATTCTTTAAACAAATATTTAGTCGCCATTTTGAATTTGTTTTCATTTTCATTCATTCAAAAATACAAGAGAAGTATAAGTCTTTATTCTCTTTTAATGAAATTTTCCGACGAAAACATAATTAGATCATACTCTCGTATACCTTTCATGCACAATAAGTTGAAGTTGAGTTTGCAATGGAAAATATTGAAATATAAGTATGACAATAACAAAAGGTTATTTACGTTTCATACAATTAAAATATGGTGCACTCATAAGAAATATGGAGCTGATATATTTAACCTAATAAAAATACGTATTTATATTTTAAAGAAGGGGCAATTTCTTTCCTAAAACACAGAAAAGAAGAAATGTTAAATTCCAACATGGAGATCCAACCTTCGATACGTGTGGCCCTTATGTCCTTGACATTTGATTTGTTGTGTTCATTTGCCATCATTTTAATATTGTTGCACTCATGTCAGCTAAGTTGTTTGAATGTTTAATGACCACGACACTCTCACGACGTTAGGATGAGTTGAAGCA
This sequence comes from Fraxinus cuspidata, assembly GCA_903798385.1. Classification (NCBI taxonomy): domain Eukaryota; kingdom Viridiplantae; phylum Streptophyta; class Magnoliopsida; order Lamiales; family Oleaceae; genus Fraxinus; species Fraxinus cuspidata. The sequence continues at coordinate 654 of CAIGRP010124397.1, read as the reverse complement.
ATAGAATAAGTTTTGAGAAATGCTAAAAGAACATAATGGATGGTAGCCTCCCAAGCGCCCCCCAATAGGGAGCCGTCATTTGGCAATTATGTTAACAATTATGTTTCTTTAGCATTTCTCATAAGTTTTTGGGGGATGGTGAGAAATTTACCATATTCAAATTTCTAAAATGAAGCAGTTTTTGACCTCTTTTTTTTTTTAAAAAAAAAATAAAAAAAAAAACAACGGCATATTGTGTATAGTATAAAAGAATTTGCATGTCCTATCTTCCACCTCCTCCAACCCTATACAGCCAGTTCTCCTCTTTCTCTCGAACCTTAGCTTCCATCAAGAGTCACCATTCTTCCGCTCTCTGAATCCCTATCTTTGAATATAGGAAACGTACATTTGGCTTATTAGTACGTTTCTTGTGATGGATCCCTTGTTTTTGTGCTCGTTTTAGAAAAGATATAAATATTTACGTTTATTTTAAGTTGTGTGAGTTTCCTTCCATTAAGTCGAATCGAGGGTTTGTCCTGAGTTTTGGATTCGTAATCATTTGAGATGATCTTAAACGTAAAGATTACATGTTTAAGTTGTTCTTGATCTAGAGACTAGAATAATTATTGTACTCACAAAAAATTGAGAATTGTGTCTTGATTTTTGTATTATACT
>CAIGRP010124391.1:0-18663 GCA_903798385.1 Fraxinus cuspidata | reverse complement strand
AAGGATGGAACGTGCAAAGTCGATCTTGCACCAGTTGGAGAAACTTACCTATATTGGATTGGATTTGGACACATTGTTTATTTGTTTACTTGTTGAAAACTAAAAGAAGGAAATTATTAAAATGTAATGAAATTTATACCGAATATATTATGTTTTTTCATTTCTTTGTTTATTTCTACTTATTTCGAAGTGGTGAAATGAAGAAAGACTTCTTCCTTCAAATATTTCCTACGATGGTATTTTACATTTTTGTCAAAGGCGTAAGGCAGGGGAAGTCGAGATCAAGCCCTAAGTCTTACAAGTCTAGGTATGCATAAAAAGTGTTTTCTTATTTCTTACGTTATAATCATTCTATGACAATTAAATAAATTTAATAATGTATACTGAATACTTTAAATCATAAATACATATTTTTTAATAATTCCTACGATTAGACAGTTTTCAATAGACAACTAGAAATTGAAAGCACAAGATTTTTTTTTAGGTAAATGGAAATCAACCACAATAATTTAATGCCCAGACCTACATTAGCTATGAGGTCTAAAAAATGTTCCAAAAAGAAAAAAAATATTAAAAAAAGGTTCACTCATTTTGGCATCTAGCCTGCATTACAGTCAAAAGATACATTGATCATCTTTTTCCATGCCTTGGTCATATTTGGAGTGTTTTGAAATGCCTCGTCTAGGCGCTCAAGCCTTCTAGAACACTGATATTATATAAAGGAAGTGCAATTTCGCGTAGATCTGAACGATTGTTGGAAGAAACACCAGACATATTCCAAACTTCCTGCTCCCACCCATATCGTCCATTTTTTTGGGTTAAGTCTAGCGAAGGACGGAGTTGTTAGGCAAAGAACAATTGAGGCGTCTAACCTACACCCTTTGGTTTGAGATTGGGGATGAAAATTACCTCCTAGGTAAACTCGTCAGGAGGAATATTTGATTTACGGTCAGAGATAGTGAATAAGCTGAATCCCTGTAGGGGGATGTGAATTTTTTCCTAAATCGAATTAAATTGAAATAAATCCATTCGCTTGCACATCAATACGTTGTAGTTAGCAACAATGGACCTTGACTATTAAGAAGGAGCTCGACTGAAAACTTAAATTTTTGAATAAATCTTCGCTATTTCTCTTATATTTATATTACATGTAGTCATGGTTTCCCCCCAATGAAAAATAAAGCTTATTTGTCAACAAGTAGGATAAAATTGAATTGATGATGATTAAAAAAGAGAGACGCGATCAGTGATGGATCTCAAAATTTTAGATGTAGAAGGGAATTGGCACAACCATCTCTAACTTATGGGGTTTCAGCGCAAATAGTCCCTAACCTTCTACTTAATATATGTAACTAGTCATTTTGGATGATTTCCATCCAATTAACTGTTAAAAATGTCAAATTTTTGATAAAAAAAACTAAATGCCCTTATTTTAATTAAATAAATGAAATAATATAAGTGGAAACAAGAAACTAAAAAATATGACAAAAAGAAAAGACAACAAATACCAACCAATCTTGTATAAGAGCGTCTTTAATGCAATGATGTATGGCTTTAAAAATTGTGTCATATAAGCAAAGTAGAAGACATTTAAAAATTCACTTTCAATGTAAGCTGATAAAGACTTCGTCAAGACAATTTGGTAGAGAAAAATAGATAGTGAAGATTTTCATTCTACATGACATTTATGTCTAACAAGCTCAGATTTAATTTTTAATGCATTCTATAAGTTGTTATTTGTGCATCCTTTATTTTCTTAAAGTATTAAAAAAAATCACATTTAAATTTGTATATAAAGTATAAATTTGGTTAGCGCGTCTAATGATGCTTCTAAATTTAGATAGAGCTCTAGAAAATATCTAATTTTTCTTTGCTACATCATCTTGACAGAGTTCTTATTAGCTTGTACTCGAGATGAATTTTTTTAAACATGTTCTGTTTTGCTTGTATGAAGATGGCTGATAGAAACTCCGTCAAGATGATTTGGTAAAAAAATAAAAATAGATATTGAAATATTTTTAATACATGACATTGATGTCTAACAAGTATAAATTTAATTTCATAGTATATATTGCTATTCAACTGTTTTTAATTTTCTTAAAATAATAACAAAATAACATTTAAATCCGTATATGAAATATGAATTTTGCTAAGTTAACATGTGTTAATAAAGTTCTAGTACTATATTTTTTTCTCTGTCGCATCATTTTGACGGAGTCTTTATCAACTTGTATTAGAGATGTACTTCTATGACTCAATTTTTTTAAGCAATCCTTATTTACATAAGAAATGTTCTTATGGGAAAATGATTGGTAGGATGATTTAACTTTTTTATGTGTTTTATATTTTTTTACTTATTTTAATTTTGTCTATCTAACTAAAGTAAGGGCATTTTAGTCTTTACGTCAAAATTTTGACCTTTTTACAGTCAATTAGATGAAAATCATCCAAAAGAACATATTGAGCTATTAAATGAAATGTTAGGATATTTGTGTCAAGATTTGAAGGTTAGGGACCATAGGTTAGGTCCTACTTTCGTCAATTCCCCCAAATCTAAAAGTTGGGTCCTCAAAAATTATAGCGTGCATTTAAATTTTGAACTTTTATGAAGGTTTTTCCGAATTAATATACGTGATCTAGAATTCTAAAAAATAGTACTACCAACACTATGTTTTTGTAATAATTTAAATAAAATTAATAAAATCGTTAGAAAATAAACTTTCAAAAAATATATGCAGTAAAAGATTTAAAATAAAACGGTAGAAACTTTATATTGTAAAATTGTCAATTAATATTTGGCGAATAAAAAAATGGATTTTAAATATTTTAGCCACAAACACTCGAAGCTACAAAATTCTTGAAGAATAAGCCAATGCTTTAACTTATATTAGCTCATCAAAGATCTCATGAAGGTGAAATTTGAACGCATACAAAACGAACATTATTACTATTGATGTTTAGATATACAATATTATATCATAAGAATATAAAGTATGATCTCTAGAAATTCAATTAGTCGACACTAAGCCATTGTTGGTTCCAAACCGTTTGTAACACCCCGGTTTAAACCAAAAACGTCGCAAGGAAGTAAATCGCAGAAATCAAAGGAAACAAGAACATAGAGAATTGTTTTTAGGGTAATTAGCACATAACATCCCTATATTTCAATGTTATTATGGATAACGTCTCTACCTTTCATTTTTTTTTTGGCATTTTCACCCTTATTTTCACATTTCATTGCTCAAAATGTCCTTTTTTTTTACCTATTTTCTCAATTAAAAATTATGAAATGACAAATATACACTTCTCTTTAAATAAAACAACAAGAAAAAAGATAAAAAATTAATTGTAATCACAGTCCCAAGTTTTTTAAAAAGGTCCAAATAAGTCACAAATAAATTATTAAAAGGGTAATTAGCATAAAATGTCCCAATCTTTCACTATTATTGCAAAAAACGTCCATATCTTTTTTTTTTGCATTTTCACCATTAATGACACATTTAATTGCGCAAACCATCATTTCTGTTCATTTTCAACCAATTTCTCAATAAAAAGTTTTGAAATGATGAATATACTCTCTCATTTAAATAAAAGCAAAGAATTATTTGCATCCATAGTCTCAATTGTTTTTTTAAAAAAGTGAAAATAAGTCCACAATAAATTATTAAAAATTTTTTTTAAAAAAAGTGCAAACGAGTCCCGATTAAATTATTAAAGAATTATAAATTAAAAATATATTTTTATTTATTTAAATATGAGAGTATATTCGTCATTTCACAGCTTTTTATTGAAAAATTGTATGAAAATGGATAAAAATAATAGTTTGTGCAAGTAAATGTGTAATTAAGGGTTAAAATGCAAAAAAAAAAAAAAATGGTTGTGACATTTTTTGAAATAATAGGGAAATGTTGGGACATTATGTGCTAATTACTCTTTTAATAATTTATTTATGACTTATTTGGATCTTTTTTAAAACATTAAGATTGTGATTGCAATTAATTTTTTCTTTTTCTTTTATTTAAATAGAAGAGTATATTTGTCATTTCATAATTTTTAATTGAGAAAATATGTGAAAATGACATTTTGCGCAATGAATGATGAAAATGCCAAAAAAAGAAAAAGTATGGACGTTTTTCACAATAACAGTGAAAGGTGGGGATGTTATGTGCTAATTACCCTTATTTTTACCCCTAAAGACCCAATGTTCAGTTAGTGACATAATCTCCACGTTGAGCATCTACAAGTAGATATAACTCTAGATCTACTAGAATTAACTAAGAATCGTTACATAATGTATGAAAAAAATCAGAGGTCAACAGCTGAACACAATAACCACAACAGTAAATTCATCTTAATCTCACACTTTATACAGTAAGTATTCACTAAAGATTAAATAGATTGAACACCAGAACTAAAGAGTACATGAAATAGCAGAGAACGAAAACCCTAACACACAGTCTCATCCATCAAATGAAGACGAAAGAGGCAAATATATACCCCAAATCAAAAGTCATAGATCAACGGCCAGGGGGTGGCGAAATGTAATGGCCAGATCTCAACATCAACATAATGTGTGTTTCCAAAATGCATCACAAGTAATTAGGCCACAAACCGACATCATCAAACAACAACCCAAGAAAATAGTGATGCAGCCCAAATACATAATAGTCTCCACCTTGTTGAACTATCATTGGCATTAACTAATGTGTCTAGACATCAACTTGTTTCACTTGCTCTTGTTTAACATGTAAAAAGAAAATTGATGAAGTTAGTAAACCTTTAAAAAACAATACAACTTGATATTCCAAATACACTACCTTTCAAGTGATATTTAGAATCTTCAAGCAGTATTTAAATTTATTTAAAGATAGTACATTGGTTCCAAGATCAGATAGATTGAATTCAGCAGGTACTTTTACTAGAATAATCAAGCATTTCTCAACCATGTTCCTCATAAAGTGAAATTTTATATCAACATGCTTAGTTCTATCATGGTATACCAGATATTTGTTAAGGTGAATGGCACTCTGATTATCAATATATACCCTAACCATTTCATTTTTGAAGTAAATTTCATTTAACAATCCTCTTAGCCAAAGACTTTCTTTTACAACATCACATGTAGCAATATATTCTCTGTAGAAGATAAGGCTACAAGTTTTTGCAATTGAGACTTCCAACAAATACATCTATCACATAGTGTAAAAATATTAGATGATGTGGATCTTCTTTTGTCTAAATCTCCAGCAAAATCAAAATCAATATAGCCGTTAAGCTTTATACCTTCATTACATATTTTAAATTTTATACCTAAGTCAGATAAGCCTTTCAAATATCTTAGCATCCACTTTACGGCTAACCCGTGTGTTTCACTTCGATTTGCCATAAATCTACTTAAAATTAGGTCTAGTATACACCAAAAGATACGTAATAGGACCTACAGTATTAGCATAGCGTATTTTTTTTTTTCATTCTTTCAAATTCTTCATCTATTTTAGGTGATTGTTCACTGGACAATTTAAAATGATTTGTAATGGGCGATGAAATAGGTTTACGTTCAAGCATAGAAATCATTTCATGTACCTTTTCCACATAAGTGCATTGATTTAGATAAAGAATACAATTATTCCTATCTCTTTTTAATTTCCATTTCTAGAATTCTTTTAGCTTGTTCTAGATTTCTCATTTCAAACTCAAATTTCAGCTTAGATTTAATTTCATATATTTCAAATCTATCATGATAAGCAAGTAGAATGTCATCAACATATAATAACAAATAAACAGATTCAGGTCCTTCTGACCTTTTGTAAAAGAAATAAGAATCAAAATTGCTCTTAACAAAATCCAAATTTTGAACATATGAGTTAAATTTCTTNATCAACATATAATAACAAATAAACAGATTCAGGTCCTTCTGACCTTTTGTAAAAGAAATAAGAATCAAAATTGCTCTTAACAAAATCCAAATTTTGAACATATGAGTTAAATTTCTTATACCATTGTATGAGGACTTGATTTATGCCATAAAAAGACTTCTTTAACAAACATACATTTTCAGATTTTGAAGTAACTTTAAAACCCTTTTGGCTGACTCATGTAAATAACTTCATTAAGCTCACTATTCAGGAAGGCAGTTTTGACATCAAGCCGATCCAATTCATAGTTAAAGTGAGCAATCAAAGCAAGCAAAGGTTTTGTTGTTATCGACCATGGAATTCGACAAAAGCAATGAGAAATAGATACGAATAAAATAGGATTAAGGGGGAAAATTTTGATTGAAGTATATTTTGCAATTAGGGAAAATATTTCGTTGTAATCTATTCATTATCTTTAAGTGAACCATTTAGCCACAAGTCTGAGCTTATATCTTTCTTTTTTTCTACTTTAAAATCACTTTCTTTGATTTTAGAAATCCATTTATAGTCTACTATATTTTGATTTTTTGGTCTGTTAAGTTAACCAGAATCCAGGTTTTATTTTAAGAATCTATTTCATCTTTCATAACTTCTTTCCAAAGATGTGATTCAGAATAGTTAATAGCTTATTCAAAAGTAGTTGGTTCAGAGTTTAAAGAATCTAAAATAGAATAAAGGGTAACAAAGTCATCATTGCTGATTCCGATAGAAGGAAATCTGTTTATTTTACCTCTATCTCGAGTAAGTTGATAGTCAACAAGAGACGGATTTTGAGATTCAACTTCATTTTCATATTCAATATGATCATGATTTATTTCAGATTGAGTAGTCTCTACCTCAATGAAATCATTTTGATCATTGGGATTTTTGTCTAGATTTTCAAAAACAGTATCCTTAACATGTGCATTTTCAACATATTTCAAATCTGATGAATCATTACAGGGCACATCATTTTCATTAAAAATGACATTCCTACTTATGATTACCTTGAAACCATTTTGACTATTAACCCAAATTCCACGACTTTTGGTTTCCTCTCCATAACCCAGAAAAATACATTTTGTGGATTTTGATTCAAGTTTTCCTTCACACCGATGCAAATAGGTAGTGCAGCCAAATATCTTATGTCCAGTGTAATTTGGAGACTTACCAGACCATAATTTTTCATGGAATTACAGTTCTTTGCTTTAGCATTTCATGTTCTTTGCAAAATGAATCAGATTCAAGACCATTATCAGTCATAATTGCTTTGACTTTCTCATTAATTTGAATTTCAATCATCAATTTTCATTGTCTAAGATTTTGAAAAGTATCAAAATTTTTTTTTTAAAGAAAAGTCTATTTTTTCCTTGAAAAATCATCAATAAAAGTAGATAAAATCTAAATCCACTTAAGGTATTTACAAATGCTAACCCCACAAGTCAGCATGTAGATACTCAAGAATAGAGGTGGATTTATGAATTCCATATTTAAAGTATAATCAGTTTTGTTTTCCAATGACACATTCTTTACAAAAATTTAACTTCTCAAAATTATCATTTCCAAATATCCATAATTAGTCCATTTTCACCAATGTGACCAAATCTTTTATACCAGACTATCAGGATAGGAATTTACAGATGCTGAACTATTCCCAACTAAAAGTTCAGCCTGCAAGGCGTATATTCCATTCATCTTAGGATGAGATAATTTCTTTACCATCAAGATTCAATTTTGTAGAACCTCTTTGAATCTTTGTAACATATTCATTATCTAATTCATCTAAGGAAATTAGATTTCTTTGCAAGTAAGGCACATATATGGTTTCATTTAGTTCAAGAATATGATTGTTTCTCAACGAAAGATTTAGGGCATGTTCTCTTTACTATTTTCAATCATTTTTAGTTTTCAGTTTTCGAAAATATTGAAAACACGGTTACTTACATATTTTCAGAAATGAATTTTCAAAAACAAGTTTAAAATTTACAAAAAAAAAATGGAAAACACCAAAAAGTCGTTTGGGCTGTTTTCAGTTAAAACCAAGTCAAAACTTCATTTTTTTTTAATTTTTGAAAATAATTTTTCAAAATGACAAAAAGAACGCATTTTCAGCAATTTCAAGACAGACACTCAAAATACAAAATGAATTCAAAACTCAAAATTGAAACACAAAGAGAACAGTCCTTAACTTTTTGTCATATTTATGACAAAAAGAACGCATTTTCAACAATCTCATAATTGACACTCAAAACACAAAACCTAAAATGAATTCAAAACTTAAACTGAAACACGAAGAGAACATCTCTTAGTTTTCCAATTAATTTTATTTGAAAACTTATGTCGCTGCCCGAACTTCTTCCCTATTGAGATCAACAAATTCAGTGAACCATTCTTTTATAGGGCACATGTGAAAAGTGCAACCAGAATCAAGAACCCATTCCTTTGGATTTCTTTTGGTTTGTGCTGAAAAGGATGACTCCCCGTATATCAGGTTCATTTTTGCAAACAATAGCTACAGAACCATCATAATTATTTCTATCTTCCATATCAGATATTTTTTTGAAACAATCTTTTATGAAATGACCAGTTTTTCCACAATAATAGCATTTCTTGACTTGATTCTTAAATTTCATTTGATTCTTGTTCTTTGAATCTATGATTTTGGGGGTTGCTTTTTTTTAATTTTTATAAGAGTTATAATTAAACAAATTATTTATCTTATTTTGGTTCATGTTTTCTTTAATATGTATCCCTTCACCAATTTTAGAATCTTTGAACTCAGATTTTAGTTCAAGTTCTCTATTCCCCAAGGTTGAGAGAATAACATCAACAATAAGTTCTCGACTCCCATATACCAAAACATTTCTATGTTCCATGTATTTATCACTAAAGGAATTCAACAGGGCGACACTTTGTTGACTACCAGATAGTTTTCCATCACAGGTAGCAAAGTCTTAAATCAACTTTGTGAATCTATCAATGTTATCTTCTAGGGTAAAGGATCAAACCTAAAGTTATAGAATTGTCTCAAGAGGTAGCCTTTATTAGGCATAGTCTTAGTTAGGTAAAGTATTCCTAACTTAGCCCAAAGAGTTTCAGCAGTGGTAGTTTTACCAACTTTTCTTATCATACTATTAGATAGGTATAAAAAAATAGAATTCCAAGCAACTTCATCTAACTCTTGTCTCCTATAAGCACTAATCTCAGTAGCCCAAGTCACATCAAGGGCAACAGCAAATCTCTGTTGCAACAACAGGGCGCTCATTTTCTAGCGCCAGAGACTAAAGTCTTCAGTACCATTCCAGATTTGAACTTCAAATTTGTGTGTAATGGACATATTAATAGATATGATTACAATAACACAATTATACAACACATAGTATATTTGATTCAAGCAATGTGATTAGGTTACATGATATGTAAATTTCAGAATAAAGTAAGAGAATAGGATCTTGCCTACTTATCATGCAATTTACACAAGACTGTAAGACGGATTATATAATTCAAGTATGCAATGTAAAGAATTTTATAACACATAGATGATCAAATCAATCGGGTAGTTATCAAATATTTTTGTCAATTTGGTAGGTTTAAGGAGTGAAAATCCTTTGGTCCACTACTCTCTCAAATTTCCAGATCCTCACAAGAGATCTTGGACAAAAGAAAGTAATGGTAAATTACTAACCTTAATAACCAAATCAAATATTAACAAAAAAAACAATTTAATAATAGTAAATAAAAAAATTTAAAAGAGGGAAGAATATACCAGAGTCTGAAATATCAATATTTCAGAATAACGGGAGCAATGTTAGAGTACCAGATTTGAACCTAGAATTCCAAATTATGCAAATGAATCCAATGAGTTACATTGACTCAACAAAACCCAACAATGAGTAAAGAAATCAGTAAGAATCGAAGTGAGTCATTTCAACTAATCAGAACTCAGTACGAATTACAAGTACCACCACGACTCAATGGTGTGCCAATAATAGAATCACTGAACACAGTAAAAAACCAAGATTTTTCAAGATCAGAGGTGAGTCAAAAGTATTTCAGAGGAAAAACAAATATAACCTCAAGAGCAATAGAATATCGAACCGGATCTCTTAGATCTAACCCCAGGAGACACAAAATCTTAAAGAGATCCAATCAAAAGTTGAATCGAAGGCACATCAAACAAATACCTTTTTATAAAACCAATTATTATCACAAAAAACCTTTAAAAAATTTGTAGATTTACAACGGATAACAATTTTAAAAACTAGGATTTTTTATAAAACAAACCCTAACCTTCGATTTTAAAGAAAATGGTTTTAATACCATTTGTTGGTCCCAAACCATTTGTAATGTAATTCCCCAATTTAAACCAAATCACAGAAATCAAAGGAAACAAGAGCACATAGAATTGTTTTTACTCCTAAGGGCCCTGATCTTCGAACTTCGGCCTAATTACCATGTTGAGCATTTACAAGTAGATATAACTCTAGATCCACTAGAATCAACCAATAATCGTTACATAATGTATAAAGAAGATTTCTTCAAGGTTTTATCTCGCCTCAATACAATAACCACAACAGTAAACACTTCTCAATATCACACTTTATACACTAAGTACAACACCAAATAATCCACTAAAGATTATAGAGATTGAACGCCAGAAATGAAGAGTACATAAAACAATAGAGAATGAAAACCCTAACACACATTCTCATCCCATCAAATGAAGACGAAAGAGGCAATATATACCCCAAGTCAAAAGTTACGGATCAACGACCGGGAGGTGGCCAAATGTAATGGCCATATCTCAACATCAACGTAAGGCGTGATCTCAACATCAACATAAGGAGTGTTTCCAAAACACGTTATCACAAGTAATTGGGCCACAACTCGAAACCATCAAACAACAACCCAAGTCTACAATCCAAGTAAATAGCTAGGCATCCCAAATACATAACAACAACAATGGATTTGATAGTTATATTGTCATTTTTAAAGATGATCAAATTATGGTTAAATGCTTAACTTTCGAATGGAAACCTTCTACAGATCCTTCTATTGCACACTTTTGAAAAATTGAGATGTATCTGCTACAATTGAACGTTTTGGGAATCGCTGCACTTTTTTGAAATATTTGATACCGCAATTGCAAATTTCCCTAAAATTCACGCTACTATTTCGATGAAAAATGACGAGAAATATTGGATCAAACTTGGTGTACACCAAATTTCACAACCCCTCACAATAAATGGCGGGGTAAAGCGACCCCTTTCGGGGATGTACATAAAAAAAGCCTTATCCAGTAATATTTCCTAACATGCCAAATCACCTCTGCACCGTCAACGATAAGCTTGACACACACCCCTATGAATGCTTCACATTTATCTTAATGAAATAAAGAATAAAAATTGCTTGAACAGAGCGTGAAAAATGGAAAATCCCTCGCCGGAAAATCTCATACTGGTGAACCGGGAACTCGACGGCGTGGCTTATATAATCATCAACCGGCCCAAGTCTCTCAACTCCTTGACCCGACCCATGATGGTTCGTATGGCAAGGGAAATCAAGAGCCTAGCTTCCGATGATTCGGTTAAATTGATAATACTCTCCGGATCGGGTCGGGCATTTTGCTCCGGCGTAGACTTGACTGCAGCGGAGGACGTTTTTAAGGGAGATGTAAAGGATTTGGAAACTGATCCGGTTGCCCAGATGGAGCGGTGCAAAAAGCCGATAATCGGAGCCATAAACGGGTTCGCAGTCACTGCCGGGTTTGAGATTGCCTTGGCTTGCGATTTCTTGGTGGCATCAAAAGAGGCTAAATTCGTGGACACTCATGCCAGGTCCCAATTATTTTCCTTTTGGAAATTATAATTAAATTATGTGTGGAATTGTATGCTTATTATGTAGAGATTTGATCGTGGAATCCTAGTTCTCTGAGTTTGTAATCAAAGGTTCAAACTTTGTGAAACAAGTAATGCTATGCATGCCAGTGTTCTAGTTGCAAAACATTAGATTCTTGGACCTTTGTTGAATTAACTATAATTAATGAGTCGAGGATGTATTTAAGCTTGGTCATTTAACTTGGGAAATTTTTCAAAATGAATAATGCTATCTAGGCCATAGTGTTTAAACTAAGTCTAGGTGGCAACATATTAAACGATAGATTCAATTAAATGCACACCCATTTATTTGGACTATCATGTGTTGCCACCTTGGCTGGCTTTTTAACACCCCCACTGGAGCTAGATAACATTGCTCTCTCACAATGGGCATCTCCCCTCCCTGCGTCACCCAGCCCCGTGCTTCTTGTGAATCTCACGAGTAGCTACTGGAAACCTCTCAAGTAGCATGGGGGTTGTGGGAGCAGGGTAGGGCAAGGGGAATGGGGGAAGCAATTGGTTAGGGGAGGGGGGACTGGGACATAGGGGTCGGTGCAGGGTTGTGATTAGAAAGATGAAAAGCAGGTGCAGATGGTGCTTTGGGAGTATTTACCATAGGAGAATATTCTAGATAAAATTAATTCGGGATGCAATTTTTTATTTTCACTCTCCAGTGTGAGTTTTCTCAAAAAATAAAAATAAATAAATAAATAAATAAATAAATTGCCGTTTAACTCTTGAGCAAATTTTAAGCTTATCTAGGTGGCTCAAGTCTACATTAGGACCCACCTCAAGGCTCAGCCTGATTTTTCAGCCCAATCATGAACGACTATTGTAACTACTTTAATGGGGAATTAGAAGATAAAAGTGATTGCTTGGGGAGCATCACTTCATCAGCTTTGTTACTCGCATATTAATAATTTTCTAAAGCCGCTGTTCCCATTTCCTCGCTGACCCATCATGCAAAAGGTACGCCATTAGAGTGAGTGCGCTTTACTAATCTAATAGAAAGTAAAGGCTCTAAGCTCCGCTCCTTCGACTGATTGTTCGCATCGATTTATGTACGTTGACAAAGAATTTGCATTTATGCGATTGACTTCTGCAGTCTTATCTAGCATCTTTTCTATCTTGTGGTCTTGTTTCATATGTGACGGAATTTATAAGTTCTTCATGACATCTGAATCGATAGTGAATTCTCTAATGTTGTAACAACTTCTAGTATAGGAAATTGAGTTTTTTAGTTTTATTTTGCACTGGCATTTTTCTTCAATCATTTTTTAGGTTTCATTACAGTATATTTTGGATTGAATCGACTTGACCATTGTGCAGTGCAAATTTTCTCTGAACATGCCTTGTTGTAAATTTGGTTCTGGCAGGTTTGGGATATTTCCTTCTTGGGGTTTATCTCAGAAGCTTTCACGCATAATTGGGCCTAGTCGAGCTCGTGAAGTGTCTTTGAGTGCAATGCCTGTAACTGCTGAACAAGCCGAAAGGTGGGGTTTGGTGAATCACGTTGTTGAAGGAAGTGAACTCTTGACAAAGGCTCGACAACTTGCTGAAGCCATAATTAAGAATAATCAAGACTTGGTATTGAGATATAAATCAGTTATCAACGACGGATTTAAACTCGACCTGGATCATGCACTTGCTCTTGAGAAGGTGCAGTGTTTCTCTCTGTGGCTTTGCTAGTCTCTACATTTCAATAGAATTTTATCATTGAAAGTGTATCTTAAGATCTTATACCAAAATGAAGTTTAACTCCTCTACTCTGTTAGCATAAGCTGCTCCATGCAACTTTTAGCATGTTTAACAAGGAGGATTAGAAATTTAGATAGCACTCGGCACTATTGTCAAACAAAAAAATTTAAATGTTGTTCATTATACTCTCCATTTGTGTCGCAGTATTGCGTACTAAACATAATTTCATATTTACTATTATTTTGGTCCCCATACTTTCAGTTTCCTTCCGCTGCTCCCATTTCTTGGTTGTATCAGTTGAGAATGTCATATTCTCGGTTTCCATAGATTAAAAAACATACCTAGAAAAACATAAATGTGCTAAAAAACGTAAAGCATCAAATTCATTATTGCTTCAGCCCACCCTGACTTGTGAGATTTGACAACTTGAGTTTTCTGAAAAATAGTACCGATATGAAAAGAGAACCACGAAATCAATTTAGAGCATTAAGAATGCTAGCTAGTTTCTCGTATTCAAAGGTTGTTAGATTAAGAACTCATTCCCCTGTTTGTACGATTCTCAGGAAAGGGCTCACGAGTACTATGACGGGATGATGAAGGTGCAGTTTAAGAAAATGCAGGAATTCATAGCTGGTCGGAGGTCAAAGAAACCTCCATCAAAGCTGTAAATCTACTCAAATCTTCCTTCTTGTTTTGTAAAATGAATTTGGTGCTGCAGTTTAAGGTGACAATGAGGGAATAAAGATCTTGGTAATTTTAATTCTGTAATGACTTTGCATCCTCTAACGACGGCATGTTTCGTATTATACAGTACTAAGTTCCTTTCCATTTCTCCAATATAAAATCGAAAGATATAGCCCTGTTTGGTTTAACTAAAATCAAAATTTTAGTAGATTTTAATAAAAATTGAAGAAATTTTGTGGTTGAAATAAAAGTTGTCGATTTTATGAAATGAGTTTTAAAAAACGGGAGCTAAATAGGTGCTTATATCTTTGTTGATTGGAGAGTGAAATCGACCCTCCCTTCTAGTGGTCATTCACGATTATTTTGCGTGATAAGGGAGAAGATGTATGAAGTCCACGGGCAGATCTTTTCGTCCATGACTCGATGTCTAGCATTCTTCGATGTTGGCAAGTATGTTAAGATGTAAGATGGGATGGCTGTTACGTCTCGCCATCGAGGCTTTTGTCAAAGTTCCACATATTGATTCACGTGGAAAGGAAAGTCTTCAGGTGGAAACGAAAGTCAACAAAGACTCAATTGATCAAATGCAAAAAAGTCAAACAAAGGTTGAAGATTCTGTGCCGAAGCATTGCCTTAATGGCTGAAGCTCTTCAGCCGAAGCGCTACGTAAGAAATAAAAGAAGAAGTTGAAGCTCCATTCGGTTGAAGCCCTTAGTTCATCCGAAGTCTATGAAATTAAAGCTGCCTCTTACAAGATTTGTAGGCAATCTTCAAGAATGATTGATATAACGTTCGTAATAAAGAAAGTCAGGTGTCAGCCTAATGTATAGGACGGTTGACCTGTTATCAATATATTTAATGTATGATAAACTTAATGATGTGAGGCTTCAGTCAAGGAGATGAGACTAAGTGGTTCTGATCCAACGATTACCACATCGGCCAGAACTCTACAAATATGTGATTTTTGTAAATTGTAAATGATGGTCTTTTGAATATTGATTCTAATATACAAGAATATGCTCAAGAAAAATACTCTTAATATATCATCTTGCTTGTTCTACATTTGTTAGTTTGATCTTCGGTTATTGACACTTTGTTAGTGATTGGTGCAATCATCTCAGTCACTATCACAAGTGCTCGAACATGTCTCGTACCGTAAAGCATCTCTCGTGTTCACGCGCTCCCCTTCTCCTTCCGATTTTTCGGTCAAAACGTGCCGGAACTTGTTTGAGTTGGCATAAGTGAGTTAGGCATCTGTTGTCTACATTGACGTTACGAAAAATGGGTCAACAATGACAGTAATAGTAACTTCCAAAAAATATTATATTAATCTGTAATAGTATTAATATGGCTTTACGTAGTAGCATTATTATTTTTTAATAAATATTTTAGCTTTCACTCAGCGTCTGTATTAGGACTTGTTTCATTATTATATAAGCAAGACTAATTTAAATTTGTAAAATTAACTTTTTTTTCACAATGTTGGTTACTTATTTTTTATCCAAACATTTTGCGAGATTCACAACTTATATTTTAATTTAAACACTCCCAAACAAATACTAACTATTGAGGGAGATAAGAGTAATCTGAAATTTGATTACTGAATTAAATCGTTTGTTTCCTATTTTTTTTTTTTTTGGAAGAACAAACAGGGAACACGAAGTGGGAAAGAATTTCACTTGGAGTGGAGTTCTTCAGACGTTAGAATTCTGAGAGATAAAAGCATTGGAAAACAACTTAAAAGTTACAAATATTTAACAATTAGTTCTCAAGCAATAGCGTTTCAGAAAAAAATAAAATAAAAAAATCGAGCAATTCATCAAATATGGCATCAGGTACAGCATCTCATGTTGTCTTGTTTGTGTTTACAAATCGTTATGCTAATATTATTTTCTTCAGTTTAGGTACTTTTCTTGATTATGCGGGTATATTTGTACAAATCATTTACTTTATATAACTATTATATTGTTGAAGTTTAGGACACTGTGTTCTCTACTCGTAGATCCATTATTCGAATAACTAATACTCCCGCGATCCTTTAATATTTGGTTCGTTAGTATTTATCGCTGGATAATTTCTACTATTGTTGAAGAAATACTTATGACGTTTTTTGGTTTTATGACACATTTGAGACAAGTTTGTAAAGGAAGCTAGTATTAGAAATCAACTATATGGTTGACATAGGCATTTAGCCAGTTACGGTAAACTCTAATCTTCAATACAGGAGACATTAAGCGACACTCATGGAGGTTTTTACCTCGAAGAAGTATATTATTCTATGTTATAGACTATGACCCTATATCTCATTTTATACATGTAGTAATTATGATTAGACTCCACACATTCTAACATTAACATGAATATTTCTATTGATCAGGTTCTGGAGAAAATCAAGCTACCAATGTCGAGTTCAAACACTTTAATGTTGTGCCAGAGGCATCAGATCATCACTACATGAAATCTAAACAGTCGAAAAGTTTTTCTAAAGTCCACAGTTTTGCTTGTCGAAAAATTATGAAAGAATGGAGAAGCCTTGAGAGAGATCTTCCCGAATCCATTTATGTCCAGGTTTATGAGACAAGGATTGATCTGCTTCGTGCTGTGATTATTGGCGCTGAAGGAACGCCTTACCACAATGGCCTCTTCTTCTTTGATATTTGCCTGCCGTCTGACTATCCATTTCGACCTCCAAAGGTGTACTATCATTCACACGGCCTTCATTTGAATCCAAATCTTTATGCTGATGGAAAAGTTTGCTTGAGCCTCCTCAACACTTGGTATGGGGCTAAAACGGAGAAGTGGAATCAGAATTCTACTATTCTTCAGGTTTTGGTATCCATTCAAGGGCTCGTGCTTAACGACAGACCCTATTTCAACGAGCCTGGCTACGGACATGGCAAAAATTACAATTGTCCAAAATGGATCAAACAAGTCGTAACCTATAACGAGAAGGTATTCATTTTGTCTTGCAAGACGATGCTCTACACAGTGTACAACCCACCAAAGAATTTTGAGATTTTCGTCGTTGAGCACTTTCACAAGCGCACAGATTCCATACTGGCGACCATTATGGCTTATCAAGATTTTTCCTTGCTGGTTGGTGCATCTGAGATTAAAGCTTCGATAACATTCAAGTGGAATTTGAGAAGGATGCATTCGAAGCTCAAAAAGGTGTTTGACACAATTTCAAAGCCAAACATCAAGAACTCAGAGAAACTAGAAAATGTTAAAAAGGAGATGAAGCCATATATGTTCCAAATTGACTCTATAGTTCCTTATCTTTTGGTTCTCTTAGCATTTGCCTTGCCGTTTTGGGTTATGTTCATGCTTTCTTAGTTCCCATATATTTTACTAGCATGTGACAGAATTTTATGTACCAAAAGAGTATCATTTCAATGACCAAGAAACTATAGATATTTATATTAACATATTTTTTTTTTCCTTTTGATTGGCTTATTTTTTACACGAAAATTTCGTAACCTGGAATAACAAACCAAGATCATGATATTCGTAGATCTTCAATCGGAATGTTAAATTGTTTTTGGACATTTAGAAGCTTTAAATATTTAGTTCCATGTCGTCGTAAGTATTGAACCATTCAAGAGTCTGCTAGCGAGTAAAGTCTCTGGTACAAAGCATCAGTGTCCAGGGACAAAACTAAAACTACATTTTATGGTGCGAGAGTAAAATTTGTATCCATTAATCACATCTTGGATTGAAATTTGTATCTCACTCTATTGGCGGATCTTCTTCTCCCCACGGGATATTGAGGAGAAGACTTTTCACGTCAAGAAGTATTTAGAAGGGAAGATCCGGTTGTGAATAATTTGTAAACGGTTTAATTTATAAATAAAAAACAAGTGGTTCATAAGCGAGTTCATTGAAATGTACAGTAGGTTCTCTTGCACAACTTGAACATCACTTGGCAGGTCTCTATGAGAAAGAGGAGGCTTACGGGGCTCAGCGTGCTTGAGCTGACTGGCTTGCACTTGGCTTGGGGACAGAAATACTAGATACTTCCATACCAGAGCCACAGGATGGAAAGCAAAAATTGAAATTCTTGGACTATTGGATGAGAATGGCCATTGGTGTGAGGAGGAAGGTGAAATTGAGAGGATCGTGTGCTCATTTTCCTGAAAATACAGTCCACTTCATGCGCATCTGTTATGCGAATTGCATGGGGTTTTGAGGGAATGAACTCCTGCATTAGTTCTGAAATTTTTGAAGCATTGTCACTGGAAAAGGCTTTCACTTGCGTTTGTTACGAAGAGGATGAAGAGGATCACTGGAAATGGCAGCAAAAGAAGAAGAGAAGTGATGCAGAACGGGAAAGAATTAAGATGTAAGAAGAAGGAGAGGAAGAAGAGAGAAGAAGAGGGAAAGAGAGAAAACACGACAGCTGCCAAACGCAATTTTATTCAATCAATTAATCAACTATCTAAACTGTAATGTAAAAATTGTTTAAATACTGAGAACCTAGTTAAATGACGGGCTTGGGCCAACCCACTACT
>CAIGRP010124386.1:0-10852 GCA_903798385.1 Fraxinus cuspidata | reverse complement strand
GGTTTAATTTGGGCCGTCAGATCGTGAAATGGTGCGATCCAATGGCTTAGACGGATCAGATCAAGTGGTGCACCATTTCATGAAAGGTCACACACCCATTCAATGAGACACTTCAATCTCTATAAATAGGGACCCCCAAATTCGTTTTTTACTACACCAAATCAATTAAAGTTCAATTGATTTCTAAAATCATTCTCTCTCTCTCCAAATTCTTCATATATATTCATGGTTATTCCGTTCGAGTACGATCATATTTTGGTTCGACCATCAAGGTTGGTATTGTGTAGTATCGACTTTGGAAGAAGCGTTGTATCTTGGGACACAGACGTCCATAATCCCGTTTGCACAGTATTGGGGGCGAAATCTGTTTTAAGGATATTTGCTTTTGCATACCTCGCTTCATCTACTGCATTTATTTTTCTTATTCATTTTATTTTCTGTATTCTTTCGATTGGGTTGGTCGTATTTTCTACAACAAATTCAGTATAAATCGAGAAACATTCAAACAATGTTGTAGGACAATCGCAAGCCCCTGCCCCTCAAGTTTGCAATTTGGGATCACACTATGTTATAGCCGAAGGTCAAATGACTTTTGTGAGGTTGGGTAATGAATGCTTCAATGATGAACGCAAGAGTTTTGAACTTTATGTACTATTTGATCCGTTATTTACTAAGGTCCCTTTAAAGTGATTGCAGTGAGAGAATTGAGGAAAGATGCTAAAAAAATTAATAATAATAAAAAAAATAAAAATTCTCATGTTTAATTCCTGTGTGATTGGAGCAACTGTTATTATTTTGAATTTAAACAATGGTTCATCAACTTCTTAATTGTTCTTACCTAGCTAGAATTTTGCTCTCTGAGTCTATGAATATATTGTAAGCTTAAATTTTAGTTCAGGTGCTATAGTAACTCTAAATGATCATATGTTCGATATCTATTCTTTGCTTTGAGAAACCTCTAAAATAGCTGTAACCTTCACTCTGATGCATTTTTGAGATAGATTTTTATTTATTTAATTTTTGAAGATTGACCTTTGTCTTTTGTTTAAAAAATGAATTTAGCTAAGATCAACTTTATAATATTCCAAATAGTTAAGTCTCTTTAATACATAACTATCCATAGAACTATCGGTTTTATTAGTCAAGTTTTTTAGTTAGCCTTTTTATCGTTTACGCAACTAATCATTTCTGTATTATGATAATTTTCATTTTTCACGCTTAGCCTTTAGCATCGTTGTCGTGCCTGGCAATGAGCTATGAACATCTTGTAATCTTTAAATTGCTCTCCTTTGGTTTTCTTGAATTTGCTTTGTTACATTAGTTATGTAATTTCCTTCACTTCAACCTGCTTTTTGTTAGAAGAATAAATTGAAGAACAGTCATCATCTTGTCATAACAAGGATAAATGGAGAAATCATGGAACCCCTTTGATGTGGAGCTGTTGGATTTTCAAGATGTTCACCTTGATCTGGCGCTATGAATATTGTTCTTGCGTAATCAATCTCCGCGTTCACTAGACATGTCTTATCTGTTTTTTGGTTAACGCCAGCATATCTTATTCCAGATGAAGGTCGCACGCCCTTGGATCAACCATCTAATGTCTCTCGTATAAAAGAAGCAGGTGCAGTGCCAGAAACAACCTCCCAGCCTTCGAAGCAAATTGCTGAAACCTATTTGGGAGGTTCCCCCTCTTGGTTCTAAAATGCCACCCCTGAAGAACTTTAAACTGACAAAGGAACTAGTTCAGCAAAGAGTGAAGAATAATGTTGTAGTAGTGACTTTTGGTAACTTCGCTTTCATGGATTTCATCCTGACTAGGGTTAAACACTAGACAGATTTGGGTGTTGATAACCTTCTTGTTGGTAATTTTCTCAGTATTCTCATTGCATGGAAGAACGTTTCGCCATGCTTATTCCTGTTCCTAGGCTAACAAAAACACTATATTTATTCCTAGGTGCCATGGACACAAAACTGTTAGAAGCTCTTTATTGGAAAGGCATTCCCAGTTTTTGATATGGGTAGTCATATGAGCACAATAGATGTTGGTTGGGGCTCTCCAACATTTCACAAAATGGGGAGAGAAAAGGTTATTTTGATAGATTCTATCTTATCTTTCAGCTTTGAATTACTGATGTGCGACACGGATATTGTCTGGCTAAAGGTAATCTATCTGTTAAGCTTGTTTTCTTTTATAAACTCTTTTGTGGAGGCTGCCATCTTTGTGCTGATTTACCAATGTGCCTAAATTCATCTTTTTACTGTCAAATGTTCTAATAATGCTGGCAAGCTATTTTTTCTATAAAATGAAGTATTAAGTTAAATATGAAAATCTGCTTCCAATGAACTGCAATCCCATGGATAGAAGCCACACAGATTGCATATCAAGATCTTGTTAATTCCTCTTCAAAAATGGTCCAAGATCAATGGCATACTCTACTTGTACTTTTCTTTGACCGCATGATATTTCAAAATATGTACATAGAACACGATGTGTTGTGCATACGTGCATAAAAAGTATGTTAAAATGTTGTAGGAATTGTAGTAATTTATAGGTAGTTTACACTCCTCACAGTTTATAGGGAAATAATACTCCAGTATCGTATGATCTCCCTATAATTTTTCAACTATCAACAAACATCCGCAATATTGTTCCATAATATGAAAATCTCCATTAACATTCACAGTCATGTTCCATGTTCTTTTTCGATTGTTATGGTGTTTGTAGAAAAATGGGCCTCAATCCAACCAATTTCCGGGCTCAGTCGACCAATCAACACCACCAATCAACAAACCCAAATACCAAATCTATCTCCCAACTGGTTGTTTCTTGTTGTCCACAAAGGAATGAGTGTGAAGGTTATTGTAGCCTCAAAGGGTCAACCACAAAGGCTAAAGAAAAGGGAGAGAAACCGAGCACCAAAGGCACAAAGCCAAGGAAGAAAGCACAAAGCCAAGGACGTTGTTTTTCACACTCAAATGGCTATCGAACTTTCACACTAAGAACACAGCAGTAACGGGGCGACATAAATAAGGTACAAAGTGTGGGCTTTTACGGTAACAGGAAATAGAGGCCCAATAGCTAATAGGTAATAGTTAAATGGACTATCAACCTAAGAAGCCATCCAAGATTTACGGGTCGGGTCATGAGTAACACTAATTAAATTAAGTTACTTCAAATGACCCAAATACGTTGTAGAATTGGTTTGTTCAGTTGTGATATCGATATTTCACTTCACTCATCGGCCGATACCTATGAAGTATAATCTAAACAAAAACGGTTTAATATCATCTCCCGAGATTTATTGGGTATCAAAACCCAACAAATCTCCACCTTGATTCCCAATAAATCTATAAGCAACCAAAACACACACTTTATACTTGCATAATTAAGGTAACCAATAAAATTGGAATCACAGAGCTTACCTCGTGTTTCGGACTCGAAACACGTACCATACCTGCTCCATATACTCATCAGGGCTAAGATCAAAAACACCCAATTAGAAATAGATAATCAGAGTAATCAATCAAGAGCAAATAAACATGCGATGGAGATATCATATATATAGGATAACACATAGATCTTTTCAAAAACATGTTCACATAGAACAACATATTAACACCAAGTTAATCAACAGGTCAACACATATACAACAAATGCATAAATGACCCAACGAAAAGATCTCACCACACATATCCTATCTCATTCCGTGTTGCTCACACCTCTAGAACACATATCTCATCTCATCGCCCACCATACTCACTAGACTGATCACTCAACTCATGTCTAACTGGTAAGTCTTTATAGATCCTAAGTTCTTAGGATAATCCTCTATCACCACATCACTTCTCTCAACCTACATGAAATGGGTCTCCATCTAACAGAAGTGATAGAAGTGTCTATCTCACACTCCACCTGATCAAGGTATCTTACGGATAAAGAATTTCAACATTTGATCACATCTCCACTCATGATCCAAATGTCACACTCCATATCCTCGGTACAACCACTAATGTACCCCTAAGCATCTATACTCCACCTTACCAAAAGACATACACACACACTGCTAATGCATCCCAATCTACTATTCATGCAAACAATTACACCAAGTAATAAGATCACTCCAATTCATGCCAATGCACATATCAAACACATTGAAATACAATATATAATCATGTAACAAAATTGAGCAATCACACACATACAGAAAGAATTACACAAAAATGCATATACACTAACTAGATTTACTATCAAAAAACCTCACTAAGGTCATCACTTGACACTAATGTCAAATTCGCCTCACCTCTCATCATACCATTCTGCTTACCCTTTTCATTTTTGGGACAATCCCTAATAAAGTGTCCAATCTTACCACAACTGTAACACCATCTACCACTGGACTTCTCCCATCCCTTACTCTTGTTCTTGGCACCCTCATCACTTGAGTCACTATTCGAATCACCATTGTCTTGATCTCTACCCAAACTCATCTGCTTAAACGTCATTCTACTCATCATCATATATAACTCACCACTCCTCTTACCATCATTTTCAACCTTAATCTCCATTTCCTTACTCCTAAGGGAATCTATGACAATCTTGGGTATTAAAGTGTCACAACCATACTTAATTGCATTCTTAACCTCTCTATATGAGTCAGGCATAGAATTCAGCAAAACAATGACATTATATATATTAGACACTTTCTCATCACAATTAACGATATCTTGAACCAACTTGTTAAAACATCAAATTGTCATCAAGATCCTTTGATAAAAATCTTTCAAGCAAATACAACTTATTTGGAGTAGACTTAAGCAAATATAAATCTTCCAACTTTTTTCAAAGTTCTTTGGTAGAATCAAGCTTTCCAACTTTTCTCAAAACAGTGTTAGACAGGTGTAAAATAATTTAAGTGTATGCAAGTTTATCATATTCTTTTTTTTGTACTTCTGTCAAATTTCAAGAAATTTTCCATCTATGGCCTTTGAAACTTTTTGTTGAACCAAAATCCCGTTCATCTTTTGTTGCCAATTTGAAAAGTCTCATTTCCCATTGAATATTGAAAATTCCAATTTCGAAATATGAAGACATCTTGAAAAACGGAACAATAAAAAATGCACAAATAGGTCACACAAAATAATCCTAAAGCAACAATATACACGGTTATAGATTCTCAGGATTTCGTGAGACTCAACATCTCATATCAAAGGGAATGCTCAAACGGGTCAAGTCCAGGTATTCTAATGGGATAGGCAATGCAACACAAATGTATATCAATAAACAAAAAATTCAAATTCTCACGCAATTAAACACAGAAGCAATTATCAACTTGCAGTTAAAACCAACATTTCAAATAGAGAAAATATTTTCTAAATTTTTAGCACAAGCAATGGTTACCCCTTCACGGTAACCTCAATCTTAATATCACTCCACACGATGATGCGCTAATGCTGAAATTTAAATGGAATAAAAAAATTTATCAGAGCGGACCTATTTGAGTCCGTAAATTACAAGAGATACAAATTTGCTGCTTTAGGGCAGAAATTTGTGGTCAAAAGTAATTCAATAAATGTATAGTACTTGCAACCGTCAACCTACCAAGGGAAAAATAGTCCAATTTTTTCCTGCGTAACCGAAACACGAAAACAATAATATGAATACGTTTAAGAAATCAAAATGAGAAAACTGCCTGAAGAAACTGTCGTTGAAAAATGCCACACGCGCCCTCACGTGCGGCGACTGTCAACCCCACACGTCGGACAGCTAGGACCGCCTTGGTCTGCTGAACACGCTAGTGGTCTTGCTTTCTCCACCAAGTCAATGGTTTCACCGAAAAATGGCAAAATAGGTCCGGCAAAAATTATAAAAACTGAAAAATTTCTGCTTGGTTTTTCTGCTACGATTATGGGCAGTTTCTGCTCGTTTTTCTGGCCTAAAATCCACCCCAACCCTGCTTTGATCAACCAATTTTCGGGCTCAGTCAACCAATCAACACCACCGATCAACAAACCCAAATACCAAACCTATCTCCCAACTGTCCACAAAGGAATGAGTGTGAAGGTTATTGTAGCCCCAAAAGGTCAACCACAAAGGCTAAGAAAAGGGAGAGAACCGAGCACCAAAGGCACAAAGCCAAGGAAGAAAGCACAAAGCCAAGGACGTTGTTTTTCCCACTCACACAGCTGTCAAACTTTCACACTAAGAACACAACAGTAACCGGGCGACATAAATAAGGTACCAAGTGTGGGCTTTTAGGGTAATAGGAAATAGAGGCCCAATAGCTAATACGTAATAGTTAAATGAACTATCAACCTAAGAAGCCATCCAAGATTTACAGGTCGGGCCATGAGTAACACTAATTAAATTAGGTTACTTCAAATGGCCCAAATAGGTTGTAGAATTGGTTTGCTCAATTGTGATGTCGATATTTCACTTCACTCATCGACCGAGACCTATGAAGTATAATCCGAACAAGAACGATTTGACATCATCGCCCGGGATTTATTGTGTATCAAAACCCAACAGTGTTAATTCTCCACCCTATCATCTTATATGAAGAACAGATTTCAACATTTGTATTTAACTTGTCCAAACCCCGAAGGTTTTCTATGTCTTTCTGATTTGATTATTTGAAAGCCGAGCTGAATGAAGAACAAAAGAATAGTTCTTTTTGTTAGCCTTAATTTTTCTTCATTTGGCCGGTGAGAAAACTAACACATGATTGTTGAAATTCCAGTTATTAGTATACTCAATTTGTTCTCTAATCTTCATCTTTTTAAAGCTATTCTAATTGATCTTCTGGTATTAAAAAAAAATAGCAACTAGCTTTTTTTAAATGGTCTCCTGGTCAAATACTTACTACTATCATCTTTCTAATTCTCAATGCACACTTCCATTTCTTTTGAGCTTTTTTATCCCTAATAAACATAGTAGGCTGGCAACAGGCTCCTTCCTCCAGAGTCCCAACCCAGTGTCTTGTTGCTGCATTCTTGTCACTAACATCAATGTCCCTTGAACAGGATCCTCTCCCATATCTTGCACGTTTACCTGAAGCAGATGTGTTAACTTCTACTGATCAAGTCATTCTTACAGTAGTTGATGACAGATTGGAAGTCTGGCAACAAAGTAAAGCTTCTCTTGCGCATCTCTGTTTTCTTTATATGTTGCCAAACACAATGACCTTGCAGATTGTTCAATCCTTGTCATATTCTGTCAGGCAGCCTTCAAAGACAGGTTTGTATCTCTTTTTTCTCATCTACAAGGCAAAGAGGACAGATGCATAGAAACTCCATCCGTACTCTTCTTTTTTTTATTTCGATAGTGATGCATTTGCTGTGTGTTTAATGGTTAATTTTTATACCCATTCCATACCTCTGTGGTTATGAAGAATCTGATTTTCTTGGATCTTCCAGTAGGTGTAGTGATGGTCCAAACTCAGTAGTGAAAAGAGATCTAAGTAGCCAACTTCAAATTTAATGGGAATAAGGCTTAGTTTGTAAATTTTCTTGTTATTGTTGATTTTTAAAATGAATGAATTGATTTTGGTGACTTGATATGACTTGATAATTTAGGTGACTTTAGATGGTATATTATTTTGAGAGACACGGTTAAAATAAGCTGTGAATTATTTGTATAATTTGAATATGTTTGGTAAAGCTTTTTTTCAAACATATAAGTTGATCAAACATCATTTTTATCCACACATTATGTAGGATCCACACTTTTTATCAATGCACTTTGTAGGACCCACAACTTATAATAGCTTTACCAAACATACACTTGGAAATAGATAAAATGGATAAGTTGATGTTATATGGTTCCCTTTTTTTATCATCTCAACAAAAGTTAAAAGCTCCTGCTCATAAAAAAATGGACATTATTTTCAAACAATGGAGTCTTTGTTATTTCTTTTACATTAGGTATTATTTTTATCTGCCGCGGCCAATTTATATTCCTTTTTCCATCTTCTGCACAGCTGGGGCTGCCTACAACACTGGAACTTTTCACTGTAGGCCAACAGAGTCTTCAAAAAAGTTGGCAAAAGAATGGAAAGAAATGCTTCTAGCAGACGAAACGATATGGGATCAAAATGGTTTTAATGAGATCATTCGCAGGCAGCTGGGGCCATCTGTTGATGAAGATAGTGTACTTGTTTATGCTTATGATGGAAACCTCAAGCTGGGACTTCTCCCAGCGAGCATCTTTTGCAGTGGACATACCTACTTCGTCCAGGTTTTGTTTGTGATTTCTGTATTACCTCAATTTCTGATGTACACTTATGCGAATAAAATAAGAGAATAAAAGAAGATTAAGAAAATTTCCTATCATATTATTCCTATCTATATTCTAAATCTTAAATATTAAAAAGGCTACATCACTCAGAGATTTCCTCAACCCTTGTGCTACTTGTTAGGCTATCTATGAACAACTCAAATTGAAGCCCTATGCTGTACATACCACTTTCCAATATGCTGGTACTGAGGGGAAGCGCCTCGGCTGCATGAAGCTAAGGTTTTCTATGATCCAGCAGAATACTATGATTCTTCAGGTTTATATCAATTTTCCGACTTTACAGCTTTGTACAACAATCCTGGTGTCTAAAAGAAAGATGTCCGCTAAACCTTCCTCGGTGTTTCTTTTTCACAATTTACTTATTTTATTCATAAAACAGTGTCAAATTCTCTGGAACACTGTGGCTCATTTCATAATTCACATGATGTATATCTCAACTTGAAGTTGGTGTCATCTGTCAACATAGGGCCATGAGATGGCTTGGTTGTGGCCAGAACAAGTTGTCCACTTGCCAAGTTAAATAAAAGTCGACTTGGTACATCAAATAAAAATCAAAAAGATATTCATAATAGAAAACTGGCAGACTCTAAATCAGGCAGTATTCAGCTGTCTATGTTCTTGCAAGATAACATTGTTTCGGAGAAGATAGACCACGAAGGTCTAAATACGAGGAAATCCAAGTCTGTAATAATGTTGCTAGATCGCATCATTTCAGATAACCATCAGGAAATCTCTTCTTGTCGTACTTGATACGAGGGCTTTTTTCCTCCCAAATTCAAGTTTACTAGGTATTTGTCCAATAAGGACTTTATAAATGGCCAACCGTCTCCTAATACGTCATCTTTATAATATAAATGAACTTACTTGGCTATTAGGAAAATTCTTGTCAATTGCAATATAGCCTCACTTGATAGGTTGCAAGTCCTCTCAAAAATTAAGGAAATTCAACCTGTTTCACAAAAGTCTCTTCTCTAATGGTTAAGAATCCAAAGATGTACCAAGCTTTAGTTTAGTTAAGTCTTTTAAGTTTAGTTTCCTTGTCCATGACTTTCTCGTTTTCTCCGCAACAACAATAAACTAAGCCTATGTTTGGCTAGTATTTATAAATTGTTTATAGTCGGTCAAACTACTTTTTATCCACATATTTCAAGAACTCACATGTACTACCCACTTATCCACCACTCATTTCTATCTATTTATAATTTAAACCACTCATAAACACTTCACAAACAAGCTTTTAATTGTATTTCTGATAAATTTGAAGTAGGCTAGTTGAATCATTTTTTATACTATTCCATCCATTACCACGTTGATTAGAAGTTTCAATGCAATCATATTCTTGGTAACCACAATTGATTGTGTTAATTTTAGTGAACCTTTACCTCTTCTAAATTGTTCTAATGGGATTATGTTGGAGTTGTGACATTTTTGTTATCACATAACTATTGTATTTTTGGTTTAATGTCTAACTATGAAATGATGTAAAGTTAGACAAGTTAGTGTATTATACAAGTTAGTATGGTGTAGTACTTGTATGTGTAAGAGTAGTATGGTAGTTGATAGATCACTTGGTAGAAAATATATTTGACTATGTGTACAAGTTTGGCTATATATATAGCCGAGATGTATGAAAAATGTAGAAGGAAATGTTCAATGAAATGATCAATGATATTATAGAATTTTCATTCCTTTTCCTCTGTGAGTTCATAAAACTAGCAGAGTATATGTTATGTTTTATACAATATCTGGTTACTTCAATAACCGGTATATGAAAACATGCTTTTATTCCTCTTTCACATTCTCTTGATCCATAAAAATATGTTTGAATATCAGAGCTTTTTTTTTTTCAAAGAGCTTTTGAATCATAAAATTCCTACATATTAATTACTATACTCTTTGAAAAGGAGTCAGTTTAGGTCAATGCAAAACATGCTCCAACCGCTTAAGCTGCCGTTCCTTTAATAAATTTTTCAAATGGTTCCATCGTCAACAGTGTTGACATTTATCATAATCTTGTATCTTATATATTCTAGTGTGGTCAATCTTAACATCCTCATTTCTACTACATTAATCTAATGGAAGTATGTCTAATAACCATTTCGTATAATTTCGCTTTTAACCTTATAGGTATTTTCCTATCAAAAGAATCTTTGTAGTGCTTCTCCATTTTATCAACACGGTCATCCTCTCGATGTTCTATTTTATTAACGATTTTACATAAATACCTAAAACAACGACTTTTGGGACAATGTGATCCTAAGTAGTTATTCCGCTAGTATATTTATTCTTTTCATTAGTAAAAAGGACACTATAATACTCCTACAAGGTCTAATTTATAATTTAACCCCCTTTTAGTCTCACTAACTAAAACTGTGTCATAAACAGATAACACAAGCCAAAACCTTGATGAAAACTTATGCTGATAGGAAGTTTTCCGATGCTCATTATTGCTACATAATAAATATCCTTTATAAAACTGTAAAAGTACATTTTCTCTGTAGTACCTCCTTGGATACCATGGGTTGTGCCTTTCCTAAATGGGTTAATAGCACAAAACGT